>JAAAYG020023635.1:1525-17697 GCA_009936455.2 Tomocerus minor | reverse complement strand
TACTTTCACAGTTGTTACAACCGGAAGATTATTTTTTAGTTCTGCGGTGGTAAGAATAAAGTACTTAATGGCAATGATGTCATCGTCCCCTTAAATTATGGTAACCATAGTAGGTTTTGGACTGCTGCGCTGTAGTGTTTCCAATGTGTTTCCACGGATGGAGATTTTTTATGGTACCTACAGGTGCTAGGCAGGGTTGTATATTGTCCAAACAAACTTATAAGTTTTACAAACTTTATAATCTTCATAAATCCATGCTAACGTAAAATTAACTAATGAACTGGCCAAAATATTTCTAGGAGAAACTTGTACTAACAAGTTTAGTACCAAGCAATAATTTATGCTTTTCAAAAAAACCTTTTCATTATTGGCGACAGGGTGTTTTTGGGAAATTGTAAGCCGTACTGTTTCTGCGGTATATAACCAGTTCAATTTTTTTATTAGAACTACAACAAAGCGTATCGACATTTGTCATGTCTCCGGCTCCCCCCTCCCCCTCCCTTTTTGGGATACATCTGAAAAAAGACAGATGGGCAAACGTGTTTCAAACGCAATTCTTTAGCATTTATAAGCAGTGCCTACAGATTAAGGAGACAGAGAGAGCGAGTATAGAGAGTCCGACAGAGGGTCGTTTGCTAACTCGAATTATCCAAGTGGCGGTGCGTCCAACCGTCGAACAGCTTACATCGCAATGTTGTTTACTGGAAAGACTGTTCTGTAGAGTGGAGAGGAGAATCGGGTTCGGAAATTCGGAATAAGTTGATTTGAATCTGCTCTCTTTCTGCTATCTAGAGTCCAGAAGTCATCACTTTAACATCGAAGTCTTGCCTAGCCAAAATTAGATGTAAGTTTAATTTTTATGTTTCATATTTCTGTCACCTTAATTATACTAAATAATTATTCTGATCGTAAATGTAATAAACAAAACCACGGACGAATAATTATCGTGTACTCTATGTCAATATATTCTTTTAATAACTGTCAAAATAAGAATTAACCGGTTGGATTGCAAAAATGAATTGTATTTGTAAATGTACTTGAAATATTTCATTTGGGAAATGTAATTTATTTATTTTAGGTCGGAAAACTGACTAGAAAAGGGTGAAGGGGAAGGTATATCTTTCAAGGCATTTGATTTGAAATTACTGCTTCTGGCTTCCTGACGTCTCAACGTTGTTTAATTCCAACCACCCAGTTTCAAATTTCCATCCCCAATATGCAATTGGAATTGTTACCAGTAGAATAAGCAGCCGTTGATATCGTAGGTAAATAATGTTACACAATTATTCCATATTTTCATTGCGTGCGATCATCAATTTGAACAATTAAATTAAAAATTTATATATGCATATTTAAGGACCAAGGAAGTTGATTATGAGTTATTATATTGTTCATTATTCTTATCAAGACAGTTAATTAATGGGAACGGGGAGGGAGAGTATATGCATGTGTATGCCTTGGTATGTATTTAGCAACCAGTGAGTGTACATATCAACCAGTGAGTTGATTTACGGAAAACTGATTTTTCGCATTAATTGGCATTTGCAATGACTTTTTTTTAATGAGGTTTATTTAAATTTTAAGGTTTTATCTTGTCTGTGCTCACGAAGTCTTCTCTAACAGTGAAAATATTGTAATATGGCTTCCTTCACGCGTGGACAAGGAGATGGGGAAGAACAATTGGGACCTGGTGGAGCCGGACAAGCGCCTACCGTTCGACCTCCTGGACAGGTTGATATGGATTCTCCAGCGGCGAAAGATATCGTCCAATCACTTGTTGGAATGGGGATTAGTGAGACTGATGCTGAATTGGTAAATAAATACAAAAATAGCGTTTTCCGTGCTGCATTATGTTAGCCGGTGAGCACTTGCCCTTACGCTTATCGACTGACTTTCTCCACCGCTTATTTAAAAGATTGACCTCATCGCTTACACAAATAGCTAAATGTATTTTTGGATTTCGTAGGCGGTACGACAGACTGGAGCAGATTCCGCTGAAGCTGCTATTGCATGGGTGTTCGAAAATAGAGACAGAGATGAAATGCTTGATGCAGCCAGTGGATCTATGTACCAAGAATATAAAATGGTTTTCGTTGTAAATGCATCACTTCCCATGACGCCAGGAAAAATGGCAGCTCAGGTTAGTTTTTGTCCGAGTATTTAGGGACCGATGTACAAATGCTTTGTTTTTTAGTGATTTTAATGATTAAAATGAAAAGAAATGAATTTTTTAAATTGCTAGGTGGGACACGCCGCTATAGCTTTATACCAGGACCTGATTTCTAAACAGGATCAATACGGTGGTCCTGTTCTGCAATGGAATGAGAATGGGTATGACCTTTAAATTATTTTGACTACTCTCATAATTATGATTTCATTGGTGTTTGGTTATAGAAATGCTCGTAGTAATTATTATACAATAGTTATTATAACTATTCTATTATATTATTGTTCTAGGGCAAAAAAAATTGTTCTTCGTGCAGAAAATGTGGCTCAAATGGTAGAAATTGCAACTAAAGCGGCGAGAGTGGGTCTTCCATTTCAGCATATAGAAGATGCTGGATTGACTCAAATTCCTGCCGGATCTCAAACTGTTCTTGCCGTTTTTGGCGTAGTTAGTGATGTTGATAAAGTGACTGGACATTTGAAAATATTCTAACAAGGACTTATGTTTAATGCTATGATTCCTCTCTGGTAATAATTAACCGTCTATTAATAATCTCTACTATAAAAGTTCATATTGTTTTAGACTTTTTCTTTTTGAATTGTTAAAGTCGAATTTAATTTTCTTGACATATGTTTTGTGCTTGTCATATGATTGTCAAAGGTATTATAAGATATTAAGCTCAGTGCCCTTCCCACCCACAATGTACATAGTGGTAATAGCTAGCTTTAACCGATCACAATACTTCAAAGTAGATTATGGGAAGATAGTAGAAAGCGCAATTACATTTAATATTGATTCGTATTGTCTGTATGAGCAATGACTCCCATGATAAGAATAATATGTGAGTTACCTTGTTGATGTGCTCATAATCAGTGCCCATAATATTGAAGTAGCATAAAATGTAGTTTGTAAACAGATAGCATGAATAATTTGTTGAATATTAAACATGGCTAAACCTTAGGACAAGTAGTTTTTAGCCGATTTTATCCCCTGAAGAAGTGAGTTAAGATCTTAAGGTGCACGAAGCTGCCTAGCTCTAATTAGTTTCAAAATGAATATATTCTACAAACTTTGTATGGATGTACTTAGCCATGTATTTTTCCGAGTCTACATAAAAATCATTTCAGAATTCTAATTAGCATGTCTTTAACTTAAGATTGTCATGTATCTTACATTGTACCCTTATTGAACAGACTCGAGTAGTAGCATTTAATTAATTGTAAAGTTTGTTGAATTGTCAATACATATATTACACTTATAATGACACATACATAATAATTATAGAATGGAAATGAATTAATTTATTATACTCCTAGTTCTCACAATGTTATAATGCAAAGGAATAGTTAATCTTGTTACTTACGTATGTTATCTTTATCTACTAAGTATCCAGAAAATGAATTTACAATAAAATAGATAAACTTGTACGCTTGGAGCAGCCTGTTTACGATATAGATGTTTGCTAAGACCATGAATTGACGTTTCTAAATCAATGTCTTTTCTCAAAATTAATATTCATGTCTTTTCTAAGAATGTCTTCACATACTAATTTACCTTTAAGACCTTTATTAAAATCGGAGTGGCCTTGACCGTGCGTTGTACTCGCATGTAATTATTTTGATTATTCAAATACGTCTGCCCACTCTTATAATAAGTTATGTAGCAGATGCAGGAGTTCATACTTTTGCTTTATTCTTAAAGCTGATTAAGTTTTGACTTGGCTTCGAAGGGCTTTAGGCAGATATGAGTAATGAGTGTATGAAGTATATTACCTATTCAACTATGTAAAGTTGTAAATTATCTCTTGTCACTTTCAATCCTTTCTACTGAAATGCAAGCTTGCTCATTCATAACAGCATTAGTCTAGAGTCTAGCTAGTGGCATTTCCTCCCTTTAATAATTTTTGTTAATTTTAATAATTCATATTTGCGGCAGTATGTGTATGAATACGTAAATTTTTGACTCTTCAAGAACCGACAAGTTAGGCAAATAACATATTTTCTAATCTTATCATTCGTTTACATAATCATAGACGAGGGGTAGACTAAAATTAGTCAGCCTGAGGCATTTGCCTAATAGACACTCCAAAAATGATATTTTTTCATGATAAACACTAGGAAATCAATTTTGAAGACACAATCTAGATAAATGTTGACGCTATAGAAATTTTAAAATAAAGAATTTTACACAAAATATAAAAGCAGAGGGCGATACCATTTTTGAATCTAGGAAAAAGTGTGCCAAAGGGTATGGTGTACGCTCAGTTCAAGTTCGTAGCAGTATACGGAGGCAGTTCTAATGTTCTATTTTACGGCAGCCAAACAAAACTTCAAACATTTTAAAAGGGGACAATAGCGTCAGAAGATAACCCGAGCAATGCCCCCAAGAACACTAGTCACTCAAGTGACTCAAGACATTAATTTTGGTTTGCAAGGGTGGTGTAGGGTGGCAAAAAGAAACATAAAAAAAGTTGAGAATTTAAGGAAATCATAAAAATGGTTGAGGAGAAAAGGCGGAGAAAGTTGAGGAAAAGTATTCTACTTTTACAGCACATTGCGGCACTTCGCGTCACGTAATTATTTTTTGTATGGCACTCTCTGAAGAAACACTTCAGTGAAAGAAGATTTTAGGTGAAAGTGGCAATTAAGCTTGACACATATATATCCATAGTTCTTCTCATAATAATATACGATGTTTACCTGCCTGGAATTGCATATCATGTCCAGAAAATTACAAAGGGTTTCTGAAACTTCATTTTAGAGCATATCCTTTCTGCCTGCTGCTGAAAAATGATTTTGTCTCAAGTGCGATACATAATCATGATAATCGGCATAATTGTGTTGGGTATCGGAGGTTGGGCGGACCAGTACCAGTACTAGTACCGGTTTGCGATAAATAATTATGAAGTTCCTCAATTGATAGGAGTACAGGTAGGGCATTAATTGGAAGTTTGTAAGTGTAAAAGTGTAACGTTCGTGAATATTTACCTTGCATTTGTACCTACCTGGTCGTTCGTAAACGCAAAATGTGTCTGAGAGTTTTATTTAGCATACAGAGAGTGCCTCAAAAGTGCACGAAATGAGTTGGCACGTAAGAGTCAGTACGTGGTACATTTGAAATACTTCTGCCCTCACTTTTGTACACTATAGACTCTGTTCTGTACACGGCATATGGGTATTTTCTTTTCGCCACGTACACTAAAACTGTTCAAAGACAGTAGCTGTCATTTCTGATTAAAAAGTCAAGAAGTGCAAACGCTGCGCTGGTATCTCAAAAACAAACTCATTATTGTGTCGACTTGATTCTTCCAGTTTAATAGCTCTCCGATATGTCACCGAAGGAAAAGGAGGAGAAGGTAAAACATTTAAAATGTTGAAAAAGTATTGCCATTACCTGTCAATTTAACATATAATGTGCTTACAATCGTATTTAATTTGAAATTAAGGTTAGACATTATCATTATTTTTTATTCAGCAGACCACATTAGCACTAGCAGTAATTTACAGAACATGTGTATAGTTACATAGATCCAAACTTGTAGACATTTGCAAGGAAATAAAATAAGTGACAGTATATTGAAAAAGCGATTCAAATAAGGAAGTTGTAGGTAGTGAATACTTGTAACGAAAAAGAAATAAGTCAAATCTATAGCATAAAACAATTTACTGTACATCTTGTTTTGAATATTGATGTCAAAATATACTTCGATGCACTAAAATTTGCATTTACTGATTTTTAGGCAGAAGAGAAAACCAAAGTAAACAAATGGGACGGTTCGGCTGTCAAAAACGCACTGGACGATGCTGTTCGAGATGTATTCATCAAAAAACTGAATTACATCGAAAACTTTGCCTTAGTCGATGGACGGTTGGGGATCTGTAGTATTGCTGTTGGAATTGCAATGCTTGCGCTACTTTGGGATTATCTCTATCCATTCCCCCAATCGAGGTATGAGCGAATTAGTAGAATTTATAATTACTACCTATAGAATAAGTATAGACGAAGTATATATTGGGGGTTAGTTGGAAAACACCGGCAACTAACTATAACAAATGGAGGATTATAATATTTATAGTACATTTATTTACTAACTAATGATTTGATGTTGATTTTAAATCTAACAGGCCCGTACTCCTGCTGTGCGTTTCCCTATACTTTGTAATGATGGGAGTACTTACTGTTTATACAGCATACATGGAGAAAGGGATTTTTACAGTGGCTGTTCATAAGGATTCAACTGGTATAGATCCTGATGTCTCATGGGAAGCCAGTTCTTATATGAAACGGTAAAATATACTCTTTTGGATAGTAAAACTTGCGTTTTACAATTAAGTAGAGTTAACGTATAAATATGAATAATTTTCCTAAGAAGAGATTTTAACCTGTTTCAGATTCGATGATATGTATACACTCAGTATCAGTGCCGTAAAAGGACCTAACGGAACTCCTAAAATTGCGACATTTGAAAAATCCGTGGCTAATTTCTTTGACACGGAAGGAAACTTGCTGTACGACTTGTTGGAGCCAGAAGTTTTAAAATTACATTCCAACATTGTCTCAGGGAAAAAGGAGAAATAAGATTCCAGGAAGATTAGATAACTAATTTAAACCATAAGATAAGGTCAATTTAATTAAAGCATACATTTAAAAACCACTCTCAAGAAAAGCTGTTTGCACTGCTGAAAAACAAAAGCAAAGCGGTACAATATATGATATATCTTTTCGGAGACATTTTGTCACACCACCTAATATAATGGTATGTTAAACATTTCAGAATTTGAATGTGAATCTATTTGTTTTTGAATAAAAATTACCTTTTACATGTCCATGTGCACCATTGCTAAAGAAATAACCTTTTCAAAGTTCTCAATACACCTTATCAACATCTGCAACGGACTTTAAAATCAGTATCCGAAATTGTATTGTTGTTTACAGGCAAATTACTAACAAGTCATTATTAACATTTTAACATTTTTTAACGCGTAAAACATTTTCACTATTAGTTAGTCTCGGTCGTGATCATTTAGTGGCCAGATTAGGGAATAGTTGCAATTATTCGCGGTACGGAATTACTGAATCCGCCATTAGGTAGTGTGTATTATTGTTGTGATTACCCTAGCCTAAAGATTCTTGTTACCTTACTTTATTACTGGTATTGGCACCTAAACTTAAGTACCTACCTGTGTGTATGACGTAACGTAACACATAAATTCTAAGATGTGAAACAGTAGCATTTTATGCTAAACAAATGTTTCATAATTATATGCATAACCTCGCCAACTAACGTTGGAGGTGACACAGTAGTCTGACTGACATGATCTATAATCTGATAAATAATTATGTGTAGGACTATCTGTAAAACATTGGAACTACATAATGAATCCTATAAAAATGGTCAAACAGTCAATGATTGAGTGCATATAGTGCATATGTACAGCTTTTTTACAATTTTACAAGTGATATTGCATACTTAGGTATCTTCACTTGCTGTAAGCCGTACATGGTAATAGTAATTGGTTTAAGGCTAAGCACTTATTCAACAGGAATTGAATATTCTTAGTTTGTTAAGATAGTTTTGCTGATATTGATGATCCATCCTGATTGAACTCATTGCATTTTGAATGCAATTAAGTTACGTAACTTGTCTGGCCAGTCTGAATGTTCCACCCAAAGCATTCCTTCAAATATCTTGCATAAAAGAGTAGATATATTATGAATTGCAATATTATAGGCTGCTTCTATCGTTAGAGCCTTGAAAAGAGCAGGATTCCACAAAATATCTCAATGGCTACTTGAATATAATAAGTGCAGCAACTGAACTACTGATACTGATGTGTGCGCTTTTGATAATATCTCATATAAATGCATGAAGAATACTAAGAAGTGCAAGGAATTTATCCTCTATATTCTTCTATGGTCATGATATACGAAGGTAAGTGTGTAGGATACATTTCGTTATAATGTGAATGCATTGTTATGAAAGAGTAAAATATTTATTTGCTCAATATTTGCAGTAGATTCATTTATGAGAATAGTAAAATCCTAAAGCAATTATGGGATTGATCTTTTGTAAGTATAGGTCATGCAGTAGTAAACTATTGTAATGAGTCTGTGGTCCTGATGATCTGTGAGAGTATATTACATTATGATTGTAATAATATTTGACGAAGAAGAAGAAGTACAGGTAACCCAGAACAGAAAGTTGTCTTGTTTTGTTCTGTCGGTGAGTGTTACTGTTACGGTGCTAGCGAAACTCGTTCATCGTTTATTTGACTCCACTCTGACATCAGAAGATCAGTTATTCGTTTAAACCTCTACTTTATCTACGACTGTAAGAAACTGAGTTTTGTGTTGGCAAGTTAAAGTCACAACTTATCATTAGCACAAGTTGTGAAATGTAAAATGTTTGTTCTATCTATTGGGCATGTATATAATATAAGAGAGGGATCAGGGGGATATGATGATGCACTTTAATATAGAAGACCTTACTTGACTGGATTTGACTTTGACCGAATGAATGCAAAAGAAATGAACTGAACTTGATAATAGGGACCAGTTTTTGTTTTTCACTGAGTCGTCATCTCCTATGCGTTGGCCAAAACCTTTCAGATCACCACAATACGATATCAGGGAGCAAAAAGTAATAGAAATGTAAAGAATTGCTCCTTCCTTGTATGAAAGGATCGCTCTACAATAGAACAGATCTTATGTACTTACACCTCTGAGTACATAAGTCCATGCTAGTACAGATAGCTAGTTGGAAGACAACAGGGGAGTTCAGGAACAAGAAATCAAGAAATGGCATAGCAGACTTTCAATTACATTAAATTACGCTACATTATTTTACATGACTAGTTTCAACGGTACCTCTACTAGTACATTCTTGAAGACATGCATTGCATGGCATAAAATGTGATTAAGTAACCGGGTAAAGGAAGATAATCCTGGTTAAAAAACGCTTCTACTTTGTATTACTTTGTTCAAAGAGTAAATAGCTGTCAGCAGTACACAGTTTCCTTACTCCCTCCTCCTTATCTTTACTATTACTATTCTACCATGTAGAATCTAATACAATTTTTGCTAATTTGTCTGTTGAGTCGACTTGATTTGCTTTTGCATGTCCTTCCATTATCTATCTCTCCACTGAACTATGTGGGAACAAGATAGAGAGAAAAGGAAGAGAGTCAGAAAATTGGGCAAGGTAGTTCATTTCATGTCGTGCCAACCTTTCCTTTGAGACGAAGCGATGTGGAAGACAGAATGAATGAAAATTGTTTTTTCAACGATAGGCACATGCAACGTAAAACTACTATGTTACTACATAGTTACTTACTACTACGTAAATACATATTAGTCATAGCTAAATCAATGCTATTAAAGACGCAGCAGCAACGACTATAGCTCTTCTCAACTAAGAAGGTGTGGAAAATGCACACGTTGATAGCCAATGTTGATGTATTTTTATAAGAGGTGAATTTATGGGGAAGTGGAATAGAAAACAATCTTTTTCTTTCAGCTTCACTTGAGATTATAGCACGTAATTCACATAAAACTCACCAAAGTTATCCCTATTCCCATTCCCACACGTTTCAGATTTGAACTGAATTTATATTCTCTCATAATCACTCTATACTCATACTCTATTTCCCTGGAACTCCCATCAATATCTTCATAAGAAACATTAATTTATTTAATGGATTACTTTCCCCTGAAGTAAAAACTTATTAATAATGCCCATGGACAGGTGGGATTCCAAACACACGATTTTTGATAACTTTTCAGTTTAGTTATATCTTTTCTAGCTTTTGAGAGATTTAGCTACCTAAATTGTTGTATACTGTAATACTTCGTATTACACATTTAAAATGTAATGACACGCTAGTAAATTAAACTTTCGTGCGATCCTATACAAATAAAACTAGGAACTTTGTTTCAAGTGCTGCTGTTTTTGAAAATGCCAGTAGTTCATTCGGCAAACTCTAAATTTTTTAAAGTTGCAACCCAAGCTAATTTATATGCCAATTTTAGAAACGATATAGTTTTCAAAATGTTGAACAAAGGGTACAATATGAAACTAAAGAAACCTAATTTGTGTTGATCTTTTTGTGTGTATGAATGCATAAGCCTGTAGTATAACTAAATCGTAAATTGACGAATAAAACTGCAATAACTAATAAGTCACTATGTTTGCCTATGCTATAGTTTAAAGGAGAAAATAAACATGCAATGCAATAGGGTATCAATTTCATTAGTATTAAGTTCTCACTTATATAGTAATCGTTACAACTTATCTATTCCTTAGTTAAATGGTAATTGGAAATGCATGTCGTCCGTTTAGAACAAAGACAGGTAATGCAATCCTCCTCTATTAAGGAAGAATAATGAAATTCTGCGAAAAGCAATGAGATTGGAGTAAAAAATTCTCATGTATCGAACGCACAATAGTGAGTCTTAAAGGAAATGCTAATAAAAAGATAAGAAGAACATGATTATAGTGCTAGAAGCTTTATTTAGAGAATAATTTGTCTATACATTTCATTAGCCAATAGATAGAGAGTAAATACGTTAGCAAATATTTTCGCAAAGTTCTCAAAGCTTATAGGCTATTTCAGAAATAAGACAATCAAGGCAGTAGTTACATCATATTATAGTTAGTGCTTCTCTCTATATGGGAGTTCGTTCATGTGTGGTGTTACATCAGAAATTGAATGTTAATTTGCATGAGGAGTAAAAGCAATCTATCAAAGTGGCAATAAAAACGAAATGGATCTTATTTATTGTGATTGCTGTGAGGTAAACATTAAAATATAATTACACTGAGATAAATTAGCAGGAGAATAAGAATGTTAAGGAAAGAGTTTGATAAGCTGACGTCGTATTTACTTGTACTACGTCTAATCGTGAGCATAAATGGGTGCGACATCATTCCCTAGGTATCCACTTATGAATAGCTGTCGAGAGAGAGCCTGCTATGATACACGTGAATTGAATATAAATGCATTTTTAGCTTTAAAGGATCTCAAATGTCAAAAAGGACAACTTGCATGATACCCTTAGTTTACTGGCCATATACAAATGAACTTTTTAACAAAATTATAAATGTTTCTAAGTAGAAAAGCCTAAATAAAATCGTGTTTATTTATTGCTTGAAAATATTATTCTCAATTTAGCTTTTGTTAAAGGTTACCTACCTTTAGACATTAAACATTTTACACGTTCACACAACAAAAGATTGTTTGGTTGGTACGTGTGTCCGTGTGTGTGTGTGGTTAATTTTTACATAGAAATACTTTTAATAGCACATTATTGTAAAGTAATAATTACTCCTGCTTTCTATTACATTTTTATTATTGACTAGATAAATGGGTTTAAGTACACATGTGTATACATTGTTGAATTGTGTATGCATAGATTCATTATAAAAATGCAAAGACAAGATCATATAATATATGCCCGCTAACAAGTGAATGAACATACTATTACAATAACATTAGCAGCATTTATATGCAACTAGATTCCCATAGATAAATGTGTATTTTTGATCCGTTTGCGGTAGAATGCTCTATTCTACATACAAAGACAAGGTAGAAATATAACAGTGACCATTGAATGAGTGCATATGAATAGATTTCAGATATTTATATGCACTTGCTTTGTATGGAAGCAAGTTGAAGTTGAGGAGAGAAACAATGAGGAAGGTATAGAGGAACTCAGAGGAAGTCGAGGGAAGAAAAGGTGAATAATGATTATTTCCCGTTACACATAACTAATAGTGATGAAACAGTTTCATAGCTCCTCTGGTCCTCGTCCTTTATTGGAAATTTAAATGGAAGGTTAAATTAAAGTTACGAGCATGAAGCGACGGAAGTTGGCCACAGAATTTAAATGCCAGTCAACTAGAACCGAGGAGAATCAAACTGTAGCTCTGCATCATAGTTAGTTATATACACACACAAGAATCAAATTACAGATAAATCATAAAGGAAACTTTACACGAGCTTTTCGGAGTCAGGTGCGTGAGAGGGGAGCATTATTCTCTTAAGAAACTTAATCCTTTCAGATATTGATACAAATAAATCTGAAACTTTTATGTAGTGATACAGAAGGAAACTCTATTTATATTCCAAGAGTGAATGAACAGAACTTTAATATGTAAATATTTACTTTTTAAATGTTGTTTTCATTAAATGCTTATAAATTTCTCCACATAAAATTGTAAATATATGCATGGCTTATCATTCTTATCAAGTGATATCCTTTGCTATCCCTCTAAATCCGCACTGACGACGTGACGTGACTATGTAAATGTAGTAAGTAGTAGGAGTTTAGGACCTTTCCTGTACTTTCCTTTTTGCTAAAGGATTAGATAACAGAAATGTGCTTGAGTCTATGCAGCTAATGTAATTGTACAGGTATGTATATATCTAGCTAGTCTCTATACAGACAGTACTGTACACGAGGATTGAGAATTCAACCCCCACGCTAAAGATAAGCAATAAGGCAAGCATGGCTAACAACATCCCTTTTGTGAGTGTAAACCTTCATAGTTAAATTGCATTGCACTGCAATGTAAATTATGTTAGAGTTAAAGCCTCTTTTTTTACACAACTACTATTATTTCATATATAAGCAATATATATAAAGTGTCTATATTACAGGTGTGTAGCTTTAGGCGACATACATGAAACTAAAGTTCCCCCAACCAGAAAAACTCAGAGAACCCTTCTCTCAGAAGGTGTAGGTAAAATGCGGATGGGATTCTATTGAAAGTTAGAGTGAGGTAAAAAAGTTAAGCCAGCAGTTGTACTCTACAGTGTATATTGTTGATAATTTGATTGTAAAACTCGTTAGTTTATTTTAGGTAGGAGTAGTTCAAGGGAAATTGGTATAAATTGTTTAGGGTTTCAGTGTTTCCTAGCAAAT
This sequence comes from Tomocerus minor, assembly GCA_009936455.2. Classification (NCBI taxonomy): domain Eukaryota; kingdom Metazoa; phylum Arthropoda; class Collembola; order Entomobryomorpha; family Tomoceridae; genus Tomocerus; species Tomocerus minor. The sequence goes on along the minus strand of JAAAYG020023635.1, from coordinate 4,607 downwards.
AGCCAGGTAAAGAAGACTGGACGTAGAATGAGGGTGGTTTTACATGCACAGAAATACACTATGGTTTCATGAGCTAAGCAAAGTAGGTAGCCAACTGAGGGTAAAACAATAATGGGTTGCTACTACTTCATATAAAATGTAGTATTATTATATTATCTGTGAAATAAATGAATCTACTGTATATAACCTCCACTTATTTCATAATAAGCTACCTAGTAGACACATAATACATGAGTTGATATTATTATAGCTATATGAGCATAGCACATCTTTCTGCTTTATGCAACTACTACCAAACTAGGATATTAAAGGAGCAAATAATGGAGCCTAGCATCACCATGTATAATATAATGGTTGAGAGAGAGATAAGGAGTTTAGATGTACGTACATATGAATTGAAAATGAAGGAAGGAGACGCAGACGGGGTAAAACAGCAAGTTGAGTTGAAATCCAGCTTATTCACTACTCCTCGACTGAATTCACTCACTCAGACGTCGGACTTGACTCAAGTCAGTCAGATAGGGTAGGAAAGCAAAGGATTATTGCATTGAATTACATTAGATTCAACTTGCATTGCACATATACCCAGGTGTGAGTGACCGAGCATAACTTTGACTTACCTGAGTGGAGCTCTTATTGCTGTTCTTTTCTGTTCCCAACTGCAGTATTACTTACTTACTGTGTTGTTGTGCTCTCTGAGAGAGCTCTCTTCTTTCCTTCACCGCATCCTACAATCCTACATCACATACTACTACTACTACTACTAAATACAACACCACAGGGAATACTGAAACTTTAAACTAAATTATATTCTTGTACAGACATCTCTGCTTTGTTGTACTTCTCTGTTTCTACAATTACCACTCTACTAGTACAGAGAACTCCATGTATTAACAGCCTCTCTCTCTCTATAATATTATCAACCAATACACATAGACGTGTAATAGTAAAGTGAATCCGTGAATTTGTCTGACATGACAAGATAGTCAAGCACAGCAAACCTTTACCTTACCTCAAACCAAAGCACTTCTATATTAATGTCTCTCTTCTCGACTACCTTTTAAAAATCAGCCCTCTTTCTTTACACCTGTGCAACGGAAAATTTCAAATACAAACAATTTTCTACAAGAGTTCGGAAAGTACAACGCAAAAACTTTTCCAGCACACTACTAACAGGAAAAGAGTTACAATATTATACTAATACCGGCTTTGTGTCATCCGTTTTTTTAAGACTTTTTCTACCTTGAAAATCAAAAAGGATTTGTGTTTTTAAAGAAAGAGACTTTTTGTGAGTGATGAGTTGTAAGTTGTACTAATATCTATGTGCACTTGTCATCAAATAGAAATCCTCCTTTTAAATCTGAGTGGGAATGTGAATGTCAAGGCTAAAGATGGAAAAGTATTGCAATCAAGGAGTATCATGTAATAGTGGTGAAACAAGAAACTGAAGATCATTGATGTTGTAATTGAGTACTCTGATATCAAGTAATAATATTACATCTTTGAAAGATGATACTGTATGTATGTGCGACGACGACGGGATCATTCTAAATTGTTTCTTCAACGATATAGCAAATCATGTGTACTCCTACCTTACATATACTTGAACACTAATAAAATGTTCATAGATAATAATATGATGTAAAAGGATGACTGGACTGGATTGGAATGAACTAGATAAAATATTATCATGTCTCTATTGAACTGAAAGATCCCCTTTCTTTTCTCTGGTATATTCAATGTGTGTGTGTGTTCATATGCAAGCAAAAGGGCAGATATCATAGTTAAATATTTACGTTCGTGTTTCGTGTGAGTAACGGGTTGACTGACTGACGTGGACGTGATTGATTTGATTTCCGTTGATTGTAGAAAGAAGAATTAGAATTCCAAGATCGCTTGTTGTGATTGTGCCTGGGTGTCTACAGCTCCCTGCCTACAGTGTCGACAAGGAAATTGAATCCGAAAGATCAGCATCCCATTCTTCTCTCCCTGAAATTTTATAGTCACGTACCTTATCCCTCTTTTCATTTCTCTGCCGCATCACAACAACTGTAATTTATACAATACAAACTACTTGTTGCTTGTGATTTTCCCATTTACATCATTTTCCTACCCTGGGACTATAAATCCTCAGACCTCTCACCCGTTTTCTCAAATTATTTAGCAAATTACGAAGCTGTGATTATTTGTCGAGTTGAGAAAATAGAATTCCCTACGTCAGACGAAGAAGAGATGTGAAATGATATGCAAAATGGATGCAGTACTCCTATTTCTATTGTAAGTAGTGAGTCGTCAAAGAATGTGCATTTGTATACAAATTCATTGATTATTCCCAAGGAATATATTACTTTCCATTACGACCTCCGGTTCAACAACTACTTAATTACTCTCATCCCATCCTCTTACTATTGTGTAGCAAATGTAACACAAAACGCAAAGGTGAGAAATTTAATTCATGCTAATATTCTACAAAGCCATAATAATTATATGATTTACGTTTCCCGTTGTTCATTTAATTAGCTAGCTCTGCAATCGATTACTTGTGAACTCGGAACACATTCACTTATAAATAACTTATGAATGACTTGGCTTTGACGTAATAGTTCTTTAAATCCTCGAAAATTCGACTTATATCCAGTATTTCCTACAGAAGATGTGAATTAGGGAATTGGATTGTTCATTTCCCTAAGTACCCATTACTTTGTTAGATCTCATTTGCATTTTGATGTTCTGAACCAGATAGAATTCCGTTGTAACTTATAGGCAATGTAAATGAGAATAGTTAACATTAGCTACACTTGGAAAGCTATTACTTAACAATTAAAAACATCGTGTAGCATATCTTTATAGAAATTGTCAGCTATCTTTTTCAGATGAATATATTATAAAAATATATCGGCAACTACAAATACATCCCATCAATTTTACTGTTCTCATATTTTGTATGACTATATGAAGTGATATTGATATCTCATTCGTAACATTACACTTGACAGTAAACTACGCTACGTGATTATGTTGTAACATTCATCTTTACGTTGGAAATCATGAAAAAATTCAAACATTGTATGGAATTGACTTG
>JAAAYG020023624.1:0-17701 GCA_009936455.2 Tomocerus minor | reverse complement strand
AGGAGACAGCAGTTATAGTCGTTTTCATGTTGATTCCAGGAGATAACTCTTACTAGTGCTCATTCCCTCTGGTACATATAATCCTTTTTAATATAGATATTTAATTTAAACATGAATTATTAAGCAATTTCACATTTAACTGGAAAAATTCTTTGAAAGTATTTAGCTGTATTATCCAAGGATGTTTTTTTATTTACAACTTGTGCTGTTTTTATCGCATTCAGGTTTAAGTGAGGAGGAATATTGTATTTTGCCATATTTTCTAAATATAGAAACCATTATTATACGTTTTAATGCGATTTGGAGTGAATGGCTTGTGTATTAATAATATTTGGGCTTAGAGTGTTAGGGTAAGTTGTCCATGTAATAAGCAGTGCCAAAGCATAAAAGGGAGTGCAGGTGTTATTAATCAATATTTTGGTAGTAGTCCATAAATTGAGGAGAGCCATTAGTTAGGTGTAAGAGAGAGTGAGAGTGTAGGGTGGAAGTAGTTTGCAAAGTGCCTTTACAAAGACGTTTGATAAATAGCCGTCAAAATAAATGTGTATTACTTTATTTTGTGTATTACGTAGGATGCTCGGGCACACATGAATCTGGGAGCAATTTACCACGTGAATAAAAAGTACCTAGCAGCAGAGCAGAGTTACCTGATGGCCCTTAGTTTGAAACCGAACGATGATGTGACTGAGATGAATCTGAAGAAATTACGACAATTGCTAAATCGCGGCGGTGAATCTGGTCCAGTGTGTTCCAACAACAGGGATGATCCGCACATAGTGGACCAGTGAGTCGGAGTTGTTGTTCGGATGGTTGCCTCTCCATCCTGGATCCATCCTCGACGGACACACTCCACTAGCCCGACACACACTCATCTCCACTCCACCACAGCAGTCTCCATCGACAAAGAAGGTCGTCAACTGAAGAACTCCTTCCAAGACCCATCCTCATTTCTACGTACGTACATTTAGGAGTGAGTGACGAGGCTTCGGATGACTACTCTCTAGGACTACTAGAGTCCTTAGCTTCCCGAGCTACCTTCTTTCCTCCTCGGAGCTAAACACCAACAACCAACCCGGCTGTTTATTTAGCTATAATAATATATTATAGCGGTGAAGTTGATATGTGTCCTAAGGTCTGGGGCTCTATTCTCTATTATTCCTGCTCTTTGCTAAGCTTAACTTTGGTTGTAATTGTGTCTCTGTCTCCCCCAGTCTGCTCAGTGCACTTGGTTTTGGTATTGGGAAGGGCAGGGCAGGCTATGACATCCCAGTCAGGAAGGGACTTAATAATATCCAGATATATCTGTGGCTATATGTTTTATGTGTGTAATGTGGTCTGTGTTGGGGTGGAGGCTATAGCGCCTGGCTTGTGTCATGTTGTGTAGTGCTCCACTCCACTGCACTGTGTTTCCTGTCAAGTCATAGCAAAGCAAGTCAAACTGAGTCAAGCCTGAGGAAAAAATCGAATCCATCCATCCATCCATACTACGAAGAATTGATCTCTAAAGGAGACGAAGCGAAAGGAAGACGACGACTTGGAAGATGCCAAAGTTAAAAAGAGTAAGTAAAAGAAATAGAAAATAAGAGTCGGATTGGTAGACACAGCGAGAGAGAGAGAGAGAGAAAGAAGAGTCAGTGGTAGGAAGGAGGAAGGAAGAAGGGAAAGCACTACACAACACTCCATAATATAAACGGTGGTGAGGTAGTGGGTATTAGCTCGTAAATGTAGCTACAGAGAGGCAGTAGGTGCCTACCTATCCAAAATACAGAACAAAACAGACCAAACCAAGTCAAAGGAAAGGAAACCAGTTGGCATTTCTCCCTTTACTTTCGAATGTCCCCGTGCATTTACCTCAACAAAGGAATAGTTATAGAGCAACCCTTCTTCTATGTGCTCTTGAATTTTATTGATGTGTCCCGTACGTGTATCTCAACTATGTATGCTCTGCTATTTAGTAGGTGCATACAATCTAATGCCCCACTATCTCCGTGCAACTCTATAGCGAGGATGTTGTGTCTCTCGTTTCCTCTTATTGTTACTATCTTCAGTTACTAAGAGAGGAGACATTCTGCTCCCTTGCTCCCTCTCTCTCTCTCCTATCTGTAGAAAGAAGATCCTAAGAAAATAAGTACATGAGTTGACTTGGACAAAAGTTTGAAAGCTCTGGCATATTATACAGAGCCTATCTGCAGAGTGCAGGAGAGAGTATGGAAGGAAAAGTCCAGTGCATGGATGTATGTATGTAGCTCCTGTGTGTGTGTGGGGTGGATTGGATGTTGGATGGCGAGAGGACGTAAATGTAAGAACACAAAAGCTCCGGAACAGTTGTATTAAAGTCCTTCTATCTCCACTCGCTGGAATTCCAGTCGGAGAAAGCAGGAGCGACTCTCTCTTTCTTCTTCCTCAATATAGTTGTACTTTTAGTTAAACTCCAGTCAAAGTCAACTCTCTCTCTCTCTCTCCTTTTCATTCCACTCCGTCGAAGACTAGTCTATAAAGGTATCTACAAATACGCATCTTCATCTCTTGGTTAACTTCATGTCCCTTTCTTCATTTTTTCATTGTCAAATGCAGTGACATGCTAAAGCTGAGCTTTTCCATCTGTGAGTCTTCGGTGGATCGAAATTCCAAGTCACTTGGCTACTGACTCATTCTTACTTTCTTACTCCTTCCTTCCTCAGACTAAATATAAGTAGTCACATCTACATAACGTTTATATATTAAAATATATACAGATTGAAATTATTAACAAGGATGAATTAGATATTTGTCTGTAGGGACACAGCAGTCATAAAACAAACGCAAATTTCCAATATAACTCACAATTATTAAAGGAAACCAAATCCAAGGAGAAAGAAAGGCATAATTAATGCTCCTATTCTTTGTTATATAGCTACTTTTAATTCTCATGTGATTCTATAGACAGGTGTCAAAAATAATATATCCACATTCCAATAAATATACAGTCAACCATTTTCATATAATCTACATCTGGCGAAATTCAAGATCTTTGAAAGAACTACAAGAAACAAATGAGACTATACAATGTAGACAATTAGTTTCTATTCTCAGCCCTCTCACTTATAGCATGTTGTGGCAATTAAAGTGCAAAGGAAGCCCTAATTCTAAAATAATACAGATTTATATGCTGCAAGCGAAAGATAACAGCTTTCTCCATTATTACAACTATATGCATATATATAGGTACATTATATATATATATATATATATATATATATACTATTATTAGTAACTTACTAACAAGTTTTACTTTGACATATAATTTGACTTTCCCTGCATTAATTGGCAGCCCTATGAATTTCATTCCCATTCATTGCAGCACTTCACTGGATTTAAAATGTAGTCAACAACTATTTACATATACTAATGGATGATTGTGTGTATGTAGCGTGGACAAATGCTAAATGCAGCAAAAGAAAAACCAACTAAAAAATGCTTGAGAGAAAACTCTTTGTGTCATTGGTAGAGTACAGCTATGGGTGTTGATGTGAGTTTGTATGCGGCAGCAGCTAATGATATTTATGAGTATGCAAGTTTAAAAGTGTGGACTGTGGACTTAACATAAATGATATTTACATTAGTGGATTAGTACATACTCAATTGGTCCCTGTGTGTGTACTGTACTGCACTCTAGCATATCCTTCCTCATTTCTTTAGGAGATGATAATGATTTCAAATGAAATTTACGAGACTAACATTAAAGACGAGAGAAGTGTATTTCTTTGAGATTCAACACAAAGCGTTAGTCAGTTAGTGCTACTCTAAACACACAATTAAAATATAAAAGTGCTACATGGAGGGTAATTACTAATCAGGAGTCCTTTGCATCACAAGTGAATTGAGTAGAAAGGCTAGATACGTCCCTTAATAGTCATTATGAGCCCATTTTGCATAAATAAGCCCCATATCTTCATACAAATAGAATTTATACATATTGGCATTGGAGTACATGAAGAAGTAGTGGAACATCAAAAACACCAACACAAATCCTTATCCATCTGAATTCATTCAACTGCATTACAATGCATAATTAGACTCTACACAACAAACAAAATATTTCAGAAATCATTCATATAAAAATAATTTATCTATCTACTTATCTATTTATCTGTCTATCTAATTACATTGTGTAGCAGTCTATATAGTAGCGGTGCAACTGAACAAATACAGATATCTATTGACATACCTAACAATAATTAACCGATATAAAAGTTCACAAATTATATTAAATATATACATACATATATATTACACTAAGTATATCTACGTAGTTCTAACTGTGTATATATATAAGTTATATAGGTACTATTACTTGGAGAAACCATACAAAACAAAAACGAATTTTGTGCTAATTGCTAGAATTACTCACAGCTATGAACAATATTAAAATATGCATATTGTATTTCTGTAACTATCAGAAATATTAATAGCAGATACTACAGGCGAATTACACTTCTCTTTCGTCATTACTTACTATATGCAAATTATAATTCATACGTATTATTCAGTTTTGAAAACGAAATTAAGTAATCCAGTATTTTAATCTTTTGATGGTACAAGCAACAATAATTAAAAAGCTCATTGTATTATTTTGCCCATTATATTCCCTTACAATTGAATAATCTGTCATCGTGTGTAAATTTATGAGCCAGAGTTAATTATTATAGTTAAATTCAATAATATTTAGTAGCTCGGAGTGAGTGAATCAGTTTCCTGGTATGTAACAATGGGATTCTTTCTCTATTGATATTGATGAATGATTAATGTCTATCTCCTGTAATAACTGTGTATGTGTACGCAGTTTAGCAAGTGAAAGTAATTGGAATCAAGTATATAGGTGTCTTATTGTTCCAATACATTTTGCTTTCCGTGACAGAATAAAGATGGGTGTTAATAGTTTTAAATGTTATAAATTGTTGTTACAAGGATCTACATGTATGTATATGTGTACATAGAAGGAAAAAGTATTGTTATATGTATGTGAAATGCTTGATAGAAATCTATTCAGTCAGAAAATACTATAGAAATTAGAAGCGTCATGTAGAATCCAGATATATTAACTACACATATTATATATTATATTCATAGTGTTGAGTTCAGAACTCAAATGCCATACCTGATTACTGGAATGCTACGCATCAATGATAAATACTGTAGACATTGTAGTATGGTTTGTACGATTTATATTACTACTCAGTCTTTTTAAGTAAATAGGGAGACAATATATTATAATTAAACTTTGGTTTGGAGGTAGGAAAGGGAATGCAGCCTTTTATATGGAAGTTTATGGGAAGGGAAAAACATTTTGGAATTGTAATGCTCTTATGCTGTCTATGAATAATGCATTATCTGCACTTTATGTTCAACATTATTAAGTACATCCTACCATTTTCAGTCTTCTGCATTTTCATCGCGTTTCGTATTAGAATTATAATGCGAGCATTATACAATTTTTGTCTAAATGTACCTCACTCACGTATCTATTTAGCTATTTATAAACATGAAAACATTCCCAACTTTTCACTAATTACTACTATCGACAAAGCATTCTCAATTATCATAGCAATGATTACAATTTTTGGCTAAACCAGTACATAGGACCAATTCCTTTGGAATTTCATTAGTTCATGTAATTCACTAATGTGAACTATTCTGAAAAGAACAATGAAAATTTATGAATTTCATCGTTAGGTATCTTTTTCATTGAATAGTACGATTCAGTTTACATTCAGTTTTTGGTAAGTTAGCAATTGTTTTGCATCACTTCCACTTGGCATAGTAGTAATTGGGGGAAAGCTGGAGAATGTGCAACATTTTAGAGAATACCTGTGTACGATGTAGCGGCGTAAGTAGTACATAGATATAATATGCTACTCAGTATATTATTTAGTGCATAACTATCTAGTATTGTACGTACGACGTACCTATGTATATGTATTCTATGTGCTATTATTACATATTAACATAATATATATTATAAATAAATACTGTTATATGTATGTTATAGTTATATGCAAGTATGTAATATATGTCGTCAATTGTGACAAGCAAAAATGTATAATATCTCTGTATGTAATCTGTACATGTACGTACTGTATTGTATCTATCCTCTTTCTCTGTAGTGTCCACTGTATTGTATCTTTTGGCTTAGACGGTTCTCCATGGAGTCTTCTAAACCACAGGAAGCAAGAATCAGTAAAACTAATATTTTCCGAATGTATCCACATTCAAAATTCTGGGAATTGTCGTCCTCATTTATTTACTTCTCATCCATTACGTAGATTACCAAAAGTTTTATTTCATATATCCACATATCATCATTTAAAATTGTATTAAGAGTCAATAACTTCTAAAAAATTCATTAAAATTCACTTATTTCATGTGCATACTCAGTTAATATTGCAATGCATTGATTGAAAAAACAAGAAAACGTGTGTAGGCTGCCATAAAAAATTCTCATGAAAAAATATTAGGAGGCATAAAACTTCATATTGGTTACAAATCCCACAAATCAAACAAGAACGGCTTTAAATAATCAACGTTCACTGGATAAGTTATTCCATATTTCTTTCTTTAACTCAGGTTTTGTCTTCAAGTTTCACCTCCAAATTATTTTCACGCCTTCAACAGCTTTCGCCACACTTTCACTTTTCTAAACTATGCGTAAAAGTGAAATTGAGGGAAATGTTTAATGTGACAGAGTATACTTGAAAGTGTTTTTGATGAGAGATTTGTTGTTTTGACCTATATTAGCAGTAAGAAGTTAAGTATCTAGTCTAGTCTAGACTGTTGAGTAAAACAGGCAGCATACAGTAATTCTAATTGGGAGCTACTCAAAATTGACTAGGTACCTATATAAAAACTTGTTCTCGCATTAAATTTCAACCAAGTCTGGAAAAGTTATTTAAAGGCAACCAGGGCATGTTGAAAATTCTGATTTCTAAACCCAAAATGCCTTTAAATTTAGCCCAAAGGAATTCTTGGCATAGTTCTCAAAATGGGATTTAATTATTTAAAGCCCTAAACAATCATCAATTTCCACCTGCATTCTCCCTAGAACTTGCCATAGTTATACTTTCTCAGGAACTAGGAATAAAGTATGTTTCAGATTTGGCTACAGAGCGAGTGGAAAATGTCGGCGGTGGCTAAGCGGGCAGAGAGGATGTAAAATGCTGCTGATGGATGGATGGTTTGGCAGTGAGGTAAGTGTGGCTGTGAGTAAAGCCTAAAAGAGTGAAGGAGGTAAGGAAGGAGATGTGGGCTGGAATATTTGCTCGTTTGTGACATTGTGATGCTCGGCGTCGGTTGGCTAAGGTTCATTGCTCTGTGACATTGTCTGCTGGTAGTAAGTGCGTCCAAGCAGTCAAAGTAGTTATGACTTTGTGACATGGCGTAAGTTGTAAGGCTACAGAGCCACCACACGAAACGAAGCCATCGGTGCGGTGGCGGAGACATGGAGCAGATAAGCTATAACAGTTAACAGGCTAAGCCAGGACGAGAACAAACTTTTGTTATTCCTTGAATGCGTAGCTAAATAGGATCGAAGGAGACAAGGCAGGGAGTTGGTTGGTGTGTTGTGTACTTATAGGAGCTGACATGTTTTGGTTTTTGGTTCAGTACGCCTTGAAGTTGATGTTGACTGGAAACTTCCGCTCCTGTGCTGGATTCCACGAGTTTTATTGGTAGTCTCTCTATCTCCCCTGTCTTGTCTGTCAGTCTGTCTATCTTGTCGCCGGAATTGTTTTACCATCCTGTCGTGCAATTGACTAATTAGGACCCTCTTGTTTTCCCTTCACTACTCTCTTGTTCCTGTCGCTCTTATCTTGACTAAATTCAGCCATCCACTGTAATCTTTGTTACGTCCACAACCTCGCTGCATGACAATGAGTCTACCCAACTGGATAAATACATTTCTCTATCGATTCCGCAGGATTCCTCGACGGACAACTCTCATTTCGCCAATCCCCTACCCGTCAAGTGGCCACTACGTCAAATATACCCTTAAATACACCATACCCGAATATACTCGTCTTATTACCTGTCATTCATATTTTAATTACTAAACATCTCCATTTCTAAGAACAACTTGTGCATTTAAAGCCTCATCCTCCGTCATCACTAAACGATCATCAATAAACTTTATCATTGCTTTAACCTTGCCCTCATTTATAATCCAATTTCATTATGAACATTCCGATAATCATAAACCATATTTTAAGTAGGTAGTCCCTTTTAAGTTCTTAGACAACCATTGATTAATTTTCTACTAATCCTCACTCTTCCTAATGACTTACTTTTGCTATTTTCCTAATTAGAAATTGCAATTACCATTTTAGTTCGAAAATTGCAAAACTACAAATTACTTTCCCAAACAAATATAATATGCCCTATAACCTACGATGTGTGCACAACATAATTCTCATTTAGCTAAAACATAAATAATACACGAGAATACTCAGAAACCAGGAACTTCGGATGTTCTATATTTACTTATATAAATACTCTTAAGTTTAGATATCAGGGTGTACCCTAGTTTTCATATTTCCCATTCACAAAAACACATTGATGCACAGAGCTGCAGAATTATGAATATATTATTAGGTACTTCAATATTACGTCGTATTCAACATTTCATTCATTTCCGAGAAAAAGCTATTTCGAAATGAAGAATTAATTAAATTTTGGGAAAGTTTTTCAAGCCATTGGATTATTTTTATATTCTCGTAGTATCTACTTATGTAAAGACGAGCTTTCAAAACTTTCATTAAACTGTAGTTTAAGTAGTTACTGAAGCAGGCATTTAAGTAAGTATGGCATTTTTTTTACTTTTTACTTTTTTTCCTAGAAATTGGAGAATGGGGAAGTAAATTCCTAACTACTAGGAAAGGGCACGTAGGTTTCGTTAAGATTTTAAGCAAACAAACGGATGGAGGATGAAGGAAAAAATGATCGGAGAATACTAAGCATTTAGATTAGGAAGGAAAGAAGGAGCGGGTGGTGGGAGCTTGGCTCTAATAGACTAATTGTAAATCTCAACTTATTGCAAGCTTCTTCCCCTCCTCTTGTGTAACAGAGCTCCTTAGTTCGCAGTTATTGTATTGTCGAGAGGTGGGTGTAAACTTACATAAAACAGACAGGGATACTAAAAAGTGTAGCTACTTTCTCTGGCTGGAAGACTGGGATCAAATCCCAGGGAAGTCAACTGTCCCTAACTATCTAGCATCGCATTTATTTTGTTAACTTTTCATTTATATCCGTAGTAGACGAGACAGGCCAAGTTCACTCGGCAGATTCCAGACTCCGATCTTACACAGAATATTTTATACTGTATTAAACTTTAGCTATTTCAAGAGTTTACTACAGGAGAGACGTAAGACAGGAAGGGTTTACTTTTGCATAGATGCTTCGTTGTTTAGTTCTAATATCTTCGCTAAAGGTAAGTAGACAAATATACTGTGTAAATAATATGTAGGAATGAGGGGAATGATCAAGGGAAGGTAGAGTAGATATTTAGCCAGTGGAGGAAAGAGATCTAAAGTTGTAAATAGAAAAGTAGTAGATGCGGCTATTGTGTTATTTACAAGCCGGGAGGCAGACAGTCGACAGATAATCACTGTGTTTAAAAGGCAAGCGACTAGTTGCCCTTTAAAACATCCCTTAATTAGACCATAATTACCGGTGGAGATAACCTCAGCTCTCTAGTCTACACGTTCTGCATTTGTGATTCCTATGCTCAGGGATACAATTAGTAAACGAGAGCCGTGTACTGCACGTGAGTTTATGTAAGATGGCCATTATCGCTGCGTTTATATTATATCAACTGCGCAATAGTCTCGTAGCTTTTTATATCGTGTCTATCTGTCTATAATAAGTGTGGAGGTAGGTAGTTGGCCTGAACCGCTGACAAAGGATATTTCTGTAGCTATATTATAATGAGCTCAAAAACTGTTGTTCTCTTTTGCTGACATTTCTAGTCTGTGGAACTACAGGCGGAATTCTCCTTATTTACGAAAGCTGCATTAGGGGAGGTCTCCGCTCTAGTAATTTCTGCAATGGAAAACAATTGCTATTTCATTTGAGCTGTTTTCTGTCTAGATACTTAGAAATGGATCCGACCGACACTGCTCCATTGCGTTAATGAGCTTAGTATTTGTTGATTGTAATTTATAAATAGTTGTTATGATAGCATTACTGGAACGCGTGAGCTCTTTTACTGTGAAAATAAATTCTAGTTAAACAAATGCTTGAAATTATAGGCTTTATAAGCCATGTAGTTTATGCTAGCACAGATACTCTTATCTTACTAATTAATTAATTACAAATACAGAAATGAACACCACTAAACTTTGTTTACCATTTGTTGTACTTATTTCTTGGAAAAGCTTTATCTTTTTGTGTAATTCTTTTGTTGATCTCTTTTAAATGCTCTCATGACGACTGAAATGCTTTTTCCTACATACTTTTGCTCCTCATTATTACATTATTTATTAGCAGCTTGTGTCTTGTGTAGTTTAGTAGTTACTGCCCACGTAATTTTAATGGTCCTTATAATTACGCAGCTGTAATGTAAGTGGATATAATGATAAGAGAGCCTTCGAAATGAGAGAAAGCACAATGTGGATGTAATGGAATTGTATTAAAAAATTTAGTCGTTTGTTTGTAATGATAAGAGGGGCGGGTGGAGCAGGGAGATAAAAATCATTAAAACAGTGAGATGGGAATAAATGGAGAACGCGGCGTGGAGGGAGTTGTGTTCTTAGTTTTTCGTAGAATTTCGTATTAGGAGAAGCTTTTGAAATTGGAATGACAGTTACTAATGACTAGCGTAGTGAGGAGAGTGAAGAATAAAGTAAAGGCTGTTTGTCGAGATTTTTAAGGTAGTGTTTCAAGAGTGTGAGATCCATGTACGTGATGTAATTGGGATGAAAGGAGAAAGTGTCGCTATTCTTTCCGCCTATGGTATCATTATTGGAATCATTAGTGTAAAGCAGACAATTTTTTGTCGTCTCCACCAAAGGGAATTCATTAGGAGGGTTGATTGAGGTGAGATTAGTCACGACAGGCTGCGAGGAGACATTCCATATGAAGTGCCTCAATAGACTCTAAATTAGGCCGGGGTGTGCTCATTTACCTTTGAAGCTGAGCATTCCGACGAGCTTCCGTGATTTTAGAGTGAAATCATGCCGGCGAGATCTACAACCTCCTCGCCAGAAAATCCACTCCATGCGAAATTGTTGTCATGTGAAAAGCTCCTCGCTAAATAACTCAGATACAGAATAGCTAAGCCGTAGCCAAATCAACGCTCACTCCTAATGCACCCACCCAGTATCCATTACCCACTGCCGAGTCCATGTACACATATAAAAGTACATCTATATAATGTCTCGAATAAAAAATAGTGGATACTCGACTGGAATCAGAAATTCGTTAGTCTCCAATAAGTAAATAAGCTCTGGTTTCTCCTCCTCTACCTTGCTCAGCCACTGACTATAGTCAAGGAATTATACGATATTAGTTGACTCGACGACCCTAATGGCTTTTATTTGCTTACTCTTAGTTCCGTAAGTGCTTTAGATAGTATTAGGTAGATGGACAAGTGGATAAAGCTAAGATATACATTCCACTATCTCTTATAATCCCCGTCCACTATAGCCTTTCGCCCTGCACACTGCATATTTATAATGCTTAGCTATTAAATGAGATAGACATCAGCTGCGCTAACACAAAATACTCTTGGCTGAGGGATACACGCACAGAGCACAATGTATGAAGATGTATGTAGAATCTAGACAGCTCCACGCCGTCCTTTTCTCTTCCTTCCCTTCACACTCGGCGAGTTAACTAAGAAAAATCACGTTGCCCCTTCAAAAAACTTTCTCTGTCCAATTCCTTTCTCTCTCTCTCTCTCTCTCTCCAACTCCTTTCTCAACCTCAACCTACTGAATTGACTGAAAGGTAACTCAGTAAAAGGAGATAGAGTCTCATAATAGCCAAAGAAGTAAAATGTGTATATATACAACATATGTGCATGGACATGTATAGACACCACATTTACATGAAATCCTACAACAAAGCCCTTTTAAAAGTTGGAAACCATAAATAAATATGGAAAAGTTAAAGAATTCTTGAGGTATGATAGGAGAAAGTATGTAAATGGAATTATTGTGTTATTCCTGTGTGTAGATACACACAGAAGTCGGCTGAGTGCACTTGAATAACAATGCAAGGATAAGAGTGAGATAAGACTTCACCCTTTTTCTAAAGTGAGCGCGCGGCCATTGGAGTGTACATGTAGTAGTTTTGTTGGTGGTAAGTTTCTATTGATCTTAAGCACAGGTCATTTGATTGAAATTTGAGAAGGAAAAAGAAGTGGAGTAAAGTAGCTTAGAAGAAGTATCTACTGACTGGTAATAAAGTTTTATAATGTGCGAGGTGTTTATATAGGCCGTTGGTTGGTTGGTTGGTTGGCCCTGGCTCAGAGCAGATAAAACTAAGTTGGGCGCCGTATTCTAATAGTAGTGTTAGTGAATATTGTGGTCGGTGCGAGTTTTATACATGAGGTTCCGTTCACTGTGCTGAATGGAGAAAAAAATGGGTGAAGTGGGATGAGTGAGAAATAAATGAAGATGGACAGAGAGTCGGACGAGTGCCGTGTTTTGGTGAATCTTGAGCCGACAGACTCTTCTGGGCGAGCATTATTTGGAGCGATTTCCCTGGAGAATGAGCCAGAGAGTAAGAGAAGTCGAATGGCCCCTTTTACCTTTTCTTTTTCCAGTTTAGGATTGACTGAGTTGGCTTCTTTTCCCTAGAAAATCCTCTCTCTCTCTCTATTTCTGTATTGAGAAGGCAAACAGAAAACATACAAAGCTAATGCATTACCTTTCCGTGATATTACCGAAAGTTGATGTACCCTGAAGCATCAACTCAGCTGGGATTTGAGATCAACATTGGGAACATACATTCTGTCTTTTCACCTCGCTTACTCCAGATCCACAGGTTTATCTTTTTTCCTATCACCACTCTCCCTCTTTTCCTCCACTACTGCGTGACTTGCCGTGGCTCTGTGTGAAAATGGAAGGGAGAGTACAAGGCAGGATGAGATGCGGGAAATGTATGTACGGCGGGGCTACAGACAGAGAGAGAGAGAGTAGTGTCTGTTGTACTCTGGCCAAGCTACCTATCATAGCAGAGAAAGCAAAGCAAAGAGCCATAGAAGCATACTTGTTCTACTTGGAACTGCTTTTAGACAGCTTTCACCTTCCCATTTGCAGAAAGCTTTCTCCCGTCTTTCCCTAATCCCAATTATTTTTACCAATTCAGGCGTGAGTCATGCATCCGCCGCCACTCCTGGGAAAGCTGATTCTACGAAACGTACATACGTACGACAACAACGTTCCTTGGATTCTCTCACTCTCGCGCACTATGCAAGTCCTTAGTTTTTTCTTTTCATTCCCAATCTCTAATTCAAGTCGCTTCCCCATCTAATGCAATGCCTAACTTCTTTTTCAACAAAAACGCAACAATTTTTATCGCAGCCCCAACAACCAAAGCGAAACCACGAGAAAAATCCTTTTAGTCGTCCTTTTCACCTAAAAATGCTGTTATTCCTTCAGACACTATGTAAATTCCAATATAGTTCCAGATTGCGGAGAAGGGAAATATGGTGCTCTTTGTTCTTTTCCCTATCGCCGTGCTTTTTCAACCTTAAATAAATCTATCCCTTTGAAAATAAGAACCTGTAATTATTTTCTCATACGTTCCTCCCCGAAAACAATCGTTAGGATGAAAAATGCTCGTCATGACTCCACGGCCCTTTACAACTCCTCACAGCTACATGCCGTGACTCTTCCCATCTCTATTGACGGAACTTTGATATTTATATAGCTACACAACAAAAATAAAGCTCACTAGCGACATGTATTCCACGCGTAAGTGTAAGTTTAATGGCCTAATAGTCCAGTCTCCGTTTAATAACATAAATACAACTGCATTCATGTCTAGCAAAGGCGAGCCATTCGTCTTTCCACTCGAATTCCAAGCCACATGGAAATAATAAGTAGCTAAATGTAATTTAGTGCTCAGACGAGCTGCCCAGCCAAATATTATGCATTGCTCCCTCATAATAATTCATAGTTCATCACGTAATGGCTAAATGTGGGGAAGTCATTGTGAAATCCCATTCCCCATAAAAGCCACCAGTAAAAAAGTCAAAAAATGTTTTATTTTGACATTTTAACCCAAAGTGAGAGTCGCCTTCTAGAAACGTCGTTGCTAGGAGTAGCTAAAGTAATAGGATTTCTCTCTGATCAAACTGATGAGGGCGTAATGCAGTGCTGCGGTCATAGTGTGACATTAGAGATTTGAAAAGATTTAAAAAGTGGGGAAAAGTCCATTATCGCCTGAAAAATTTCTTTGGCAAAGTCGTGGACGATAGTTAGTTCAGGTCATTGAGCAGTTCCTTGCTCCATAAGTACGACAGACAGTCAGACAGAGGCTATAACTGTATATGTCGAGGCTGGGGAGAAAGTGCGTCGTGTGTCGTCGAGGCCAGAGAATCTCTCGGCGGTGCGGTAGTGCCGTGCCGTTAGTCTCGCTCGTGCAATGCTAAGTGAGGTGAGGAGAGAGGGAAGTGGACTGCCGGACTTGTATGTAATGTAAGTGTGAAACTCTCGTTTCATGTCCAAAGTTTTACTATCTGAGCAGAGTGCAAATAGAAAAAAGAGTAAAAAAATACTTAGGACTCGGTTTGTCTTGCACTTGCTGGCTGTTTTAGTGAAGTGATAGGTATGAGGGCATTGTTGGGGATTAAAAGGTGTAATTTCAGAGAGAGTGTAAGTGCAAGTGGCCAAGCAGTGCTATAAAATGTAACGGCTTCTATTATTGCAAAAACTAGAACAAGAAGTCGGCTGCTCTCTGAGGTACTTTATCTCTAATCCTCTTCCTGCAGAACAAATCAAAACGCACTCAGCCAACCAGAGAGCAGCGAAACACAACACATACAACTATGCACTAAAGCAAAAACTACCACCACCACCAGAGCAGCTCCTCCTATAAACTACATCCTCCCTACTACATTCCCTATATACATATATCTGCTAAGTAACTATAATATATACTTAGATATTATTATAGGAGTCGTCGTCGTGTGTACAGTGAAGAGACTGGAGCAAGTCATTCCCATTCCCCATTCTTCAGCCAAATGTGATGATGGGAAAGGAACGAGGACAAAGACTACTATGACTCTTGCTTAGTTGACTCACTTGGGGTTATATGTAATGTAGCTATATGTTTAGTTCATGTATGTGTGTAGGACTAAGGACAGAACACAAGTCCCAATCTACGAACAAGTGAAACGGAAAGGAAAAGCAAGAAGCAAAACAGACGGGGAAAGCAACAGCTATCTTTAGTATAAATAAGAGAAAATAGAGGACGATGTAGTTGTATCACTACACTAGTGCTAGCTTTCACTCGTCCTCTCACACATCAACTTTCCCAGCTAGCTACATCCGAAAAACCAAGAAAAACTATGAGAGTCACAGTTAAGTCAAGCAAAACCAAACCAGCAACCATAAAATATAAAGATACCCTCACTAACGATAACAAGTCTAAGTAAGGTCCTTATGTCCTCTATATAGTCACACACACTACATATATATATAAATATAGATATATATATATAGATCTTTCAATGGGTTTTTATTATAGGACTCTGTCCTTTATCTATACTTATAGTTGATGTGTGTATGGTGTAAATGCCCCTTTCTCTATGTAGATACGTAGTTATCGTTAGCAGGACTGGAGGAGTAATAGTAGGTGTCTAATATTCAGTAATAGCAGAACTGGCGGTGGTGGACTCCTGTTATTGGACATATAGAGAGGAGGAAGGACTGAGTGAGTGGAGAGTGCTATTATTACATTTACAGTAGTAATAGGACGACATAACACACACTTCGTCATAACATCACATTACATTACAACAAGTCTCTCGTCTGTCGTCTCACCCTAACTTAGCTGAACTATGCACTAGAATAAACTGAGCTGAACTGAAGTGGAGGAAAGGAGAGGAATGCAAAAGAAAGAAAGCGGAGATGTTCAAGTTCCTCCGTCCATTTTATCAGAGACTAGCATCTGCTCCACTATAACTAAGCTCTTTTTTCTCATCCTCAGTTCACATTCCCTTTTCATCATATTCCCGTTAGGTCGGAGGATGGTGAGTAAGGGCAGCACAGACAGAGAGAGAGAGCCTAGTCATCCTATCAACATTTTATTTGTAATAATAGTGTAAGTCCAAGTACCGCTATTCCATTTCCATTTCCCTTCACGACAATAACCCACGGAGAATGGAAAAAAGTCTCGGCAATGATATCTACGTAAGTGGTGAGCATGGCCTCGTGTAAAAACTAGTGGTCCTCTCTAACTCCGGCTTCTAATAAGAAAACAAACAAGAAAAACACAACTAATGTCATTCTAAAGCTTTCTTTACGAATGTATGTACATCACATCAGGGCCATCCACTTAGCAATCTCCGACTCCAAAGGCAAATGGGAAACGTAAACTTTCTAGGTATTTATATCCTCCATCTCTCGGCTCCTCTATTTAGACGAATGTCAGTATTATATTCCGTGCCATTGCAATCTGTCCATATATTAAGATACTCGAGAGCCAAGATTGTGTTTCCTCAACATTTTACTACTTTTGTGGCCTGGCTTTATTGGTCTTATTTTTCAACAACTAGTCCTACATTTCCTATTGCTCCCATCTAGAGCCTACTAATGTATAGCCACACTGGTCACACAACTTTACACCATACTACAACATCCTATAAAATAATGCACTAACCCCAACCAACACTTTGCCTATATGGCTAGACACCATTCAACATCAGTCCTGAGTACTGTGCTGATTGCAAGTTGTAGAATCTACTTAAGTTTACAAGTGTTTTCAAAAGAAACACGGAGCAATAGAGACGGAACTGCTCTATTTACATGCATAGCCATGCAATATGCAAGCAAACTCCTTTATTATGACTATATCATCGTCCTTTTCCTTGGCTACACTTTCTCTCTCTCTCTCTCTCTCCTACGCTACATCTCTTCTCTGCAAACTTACTTACAGTTGACTACCTATCAATGTACTCCAAATATGTGTAATAGAACAGTAAATAGCATTAGAATTTCTCCAGCTATATATTTTATAGTTTGCAAACCAAAAGAAGGGATTTTCTTCCCGTCTGTGTTTACATTGCATCGCATTCGAGAGAATATCTGCAGATTGACTATGAAAAGGCATTGACTGAATGTGGAGCTCAGTCTGTGAATTACTAGCTACATCAATGTTTTCCTCTTACTTTACTCTGTCATTCCTAGTGTCACACTGTTACGACCATTCTTACACCGTCGCCACTCTTTCAACGAACATTTAGACACTACGGCACGTAACGCACTGCTTTTAAAGTATTCCGCATCAGCTTTTGTGCCATTATAGCCGGAAAGTGCAAGTATTGTGCTTGCATTAGGAACCTACTTGTTTTATATGATCATAGATGCTCTATATGTGCCTTGTTATAATACCCTTATTATGTGTCTACTAGCTCAGTTTATTTGATACACTATGTTGAATAGTATGAAATTATGAAATGTTAGATGTATGATCTCTCGGGGTAAACTATTGTGAATTGTCG
>JAAAYG020023591.1:0-17710 GCA_009936455.2 Tomocerus minor | reverse complement strand
TTGTCTTGCAGATTGTAATGAATAGGTCTGTAATATCGGGAAAAGTGAGGTCAGGTTTCGGCATCCACTAGTTACGTCTAACATGTTCAAAATTTTATTTTTTTCGAAATCATTGTAACCATGGATCGGAGCCTTAACAAGTAAAGGGTAGGAGACCGTTTTAATTCATATCCCATCGACTACTGGAATCTTAAATTAGTTGCTCAAAATTGGCGTCATTCTTTTTTTATGATTTTCATTGAAATTACATAATACATAAATGTGCTTCGTGGGGTTGATAACTTTTAAAGCCAATATCACACGGTCAATGCTTGGAACTGAAGTGTAAGAAGTAAGAAACAATGAATAAAATCAGTCGAATTTTATTTTGAAAACTATTTTTCGTCGTATTTTATGAATTTTAGACTAGTGAAAGTGAAGAAGCTCCGATATTTTTAACTTTGCAGCGCATGCGTAACGCTTCGTTCCTATACTGTAGAGAAGTATAGGAAAGTTTGTCTTTTGTGTAATTTCATTATTGAGAATTGAGATCATTTCATTGGATTCTAGGCCTTTACGGACTTCTATATAGGAGATTCTGACTGCTGAATATTTTATTAGTTTACATTTAATATGGAAGGCAATTGTTAATTCCCAAAGTGCAAAATACTTGAAGTAACTTTGCTTTCTACAGTTTTTTATTAGCACGTAATGTGTAAGTGTAAACCTGAGCCTACGTCGGTGAAAACCTCCAGTCCGAAATCTAGCTATTATAGCCAAGGATGAAAAAACAACGAAGAAAGCCCATTGAAACAGCAATTTGTACAGCGACTCAAGTTCTTATATTTACAAGAGAATTTAAGATCCTCAGTGGCATACTGTCAACTGTATATCAACCAGTAGCATCTTCTTATTGCATTAAGTCGCAGTTCTTCGCATAAACAACATTTCATCGCCTTTTCTGCCTCCTTTCTTCTCTCTCCGTGCCCGTGCTAGTGCGAGAGTTTCGTTTTGCGTTGTTGTAGCTAGGAGTTTTCATTCAATCTTTACAAAATTAAAATTCGTGGAAGGCATATAATTGTTTTTCGAAAGGTATAACGTATAATTTATATTTTTGTTTTGCTGTAATTATTAACGTGTAATAAGGTTTATATCTTCTGATGTTTTTGTCATTTGCAGGAAGTGAAGTGGATCATACACGAAGACGCTCAGCTGATGGTCTCAATCTCGATCAATGAACTCAAACTCACTCAACTATTGAAAATGGAAAACAGTGATGACATTAAGGGTAGCATCTGAACATCAACTAAACTGACGTGCAAGTAAGTTTTTACGATATTATAGGTGTAGGTTTACGTTGTAAGTTGCATTATATATGACTGGTACTAAATTAAGTGTGTCAGACTTACAAATTTTGGTTTAGTGTTTGAAATTCAAATTCCTGTTCTTATAAATTACATATAAGCAGGTTCAGTAATCATTTTTTTTCAATATTAATAGATGTGCATTGTATCAGTGCATATTTTACACAATATAGTGATCAAAAGAATTGGGGGAGGAAAGTTTGTAAAGAATGCTGTCGCTGTCGTAGAAAGGTGAAAGTTATTTTGAGTATCAAAAGCATAACATTTCTTAGACGTTTTTAAAAGCATATATAAGTTTTTGTCTTAATTACCCTTCCACAATTTGTTTCTTGACAGTTTTAAAATCTTGATCCCGGGATTGGAATACCAATTACGTATATAGATACAATACAATCTTCTATTGTGTTAGTAATGTGAGTTTTGTTTTATAATGCCACATTTTTATTAGAAAATTCGCTGTAATTTAATAAAATTACTTTATTTACAGGACAGTTTTTTGGAAAGGATTGAATTTAAAGCCTTTAAGGCGTAAAATGTGTACTTTGCAGCTACAAATTCAATTGTATTCTTTCTGAGAAAATTCGCGTAAAGAAATATTCATTGCAATGTTTTGTATAATTGAATCTTTATTGAGCTAAATTAAACAATTTATTGTATAAATTGTGAATGCAGGGACTTTTATAAGTTTGTCAATGGAAGAGAGAAAGCATTTTTATCGTTGACTATATTCATTACACTTTTCGAGGGTTAAAGTCATACATGACAGCATATACAAGTATATATGTACTGTCGGAATCGTAGTTTAAAACGTACTCAAACATGGCAAGGGAAGTAAAACCATGAAAAATATTTTAATATGTTTAACGTGTTTAGCCTTATCCATTCTTGAAAAATGAAATATCGTTTACTTTAGTGATTAAATCGGTTTTAATGCGGAGATCTGACGATTCGTTTTAATATTTGTTATAGGGACAGCGTGTGACGACTTAAAAATTTCATATTTATACTAAGTGATAGAAATGGAGAGCAAAGGAGACGGCCGCGACGATGCCCCCACAAAGGACCCTACTTTGTTGCTCAGACTTCCTAATGAGGCAAGTGTGCTTAATTATTCCTGATAATTTCCATGCAGTGGCAATAATTCAATACTAAAGCGAATATCCTTCAAAGTTTTAAAAATTCGGTTTTATACCATATTATTTGTTTTCTAGATTTGGTCATTAGTGTTTTCTTACATACCGTTTCAAGATAATGTGCGGCATCGCCTCGTGTCTAAGTGGTGGCGAAAGAATGTTGACGAATTGTCCACAGTTCATGTAAACTGTGTTACGGACAACTTGAAAGTACCTATTATCACAAGAATATTTGAACTTCGAGTTCGTTCGTGTGGAATGTCAAATTTAAGGATCCCTTTTGAACCAAACTTCCATTTTCCTCTTCTAGTCAAAGAAATTACATTTGGAACAAATATTTCATCCGACAACATGTTCAAGATACTGTCTACATGTTCCAATATTGAAAACTTATCTTTCTTTACAACCATAGGATCTGATTTGTCGTTTAAACCAAACGATGAAAGTTATAGAATGTTAAATAACCTTAAAAGTTTGCGAAGCATAGAAATCGGAATACACAGTTTTGCAGCAAGGAATTCTTCTATTTCCAGCCCTACATTTCAAACGCTGATTGGAAGTGAATCCGTTACATTTTCTTCACTGAACAAATTATCTGTGACTTTTGCTCTGTATCATACAGAATGGATCAACCTTTTCAGTTTTATAGCAAGACATGCGAATACGATTACTTCCTTAAATATAAAATACCAGTGTGTTTCGTCTCAGAGTGACATGGATGGAGTAAACTCAAAAATGATGAATGCTATTAGTAATAACATAAACAAGTTGACGGAAATGAAGCTGAAATCTTTGATAGTGCAGAATGACAGATATTCGTGTAATTGTAAAGTTGAGGAGGTTTGGATGGCAATTCTTGCGACTCAAAAATCTTTGGAAATCGTGAGTACTGATTTAATACCAAAGCTACCTTTTATCTTAGAATTGGTCAGACGAAACGTCAATACTCTAAAATCTGTAAGTTTTTATGACGTTTTATTAGAGTTTGGACATATATTAGATGGCTCAATATTTAGTGAATGCAAGTACCTTGAAGTACTTAAACTTCAATTCCATCCTGCGTTCGTAGTAACTGTAGACATTCATGATGCTGGGAAGAAACCAAAACTTAGTAGTTTTGATTTCGCTGGGTTACCCATTCTTCCCTCATCACTGATTAAATTAAACCTTCAGGGTTGCGAACTATTAAGTTTGGATTTGTTGGATATGTCTTCTCGTTTATGCAATCTTAAAGAATTAGAATTTGGTTCTCCTGGAACATCCATATGTGCGAATTCTGATACTGGTGTTACTTTTGAAGTTTTAAAGACAATGTGTGAGAACTTTACCAACTTAAGCAATTTGAAACTCCACAAAGAGATTTTTAACATGGAATCATTTAAAAAACGTGGTAGTAATAATATCCCTCCGTATTCTTTGTGGACCAGAGTTATGGATGCAGCAAAATCATTAGGGATCTGTGACAATGCATATGAAAATGCTGCCTGGTATGATTCGAATCTCTATGAATTTAAATTCACTTCAGACACGCGGCTAATGTTTCTGGAACATATGTATGCTTTAGATACATAATTTTTATTTAAAGAAATCCGTGGTTTAAATAATTAAAGCTACTACAGATTCGTAATTTTAGGAATAAAATGTAAAGTAATTTGAAATTAGAATAACATACAGAAGTGTGAAATCGTTACTAAATATTATGAATAGCTATAATTGGTAGATGTTTTAAAAATTCACAGTATATAATCATAATATATCAAGTATATGGAATTTTATAGAACTCAACGCCATGCCCCACCACTAACGCTAAAACATCAGACACAATTTTGTGCTGGTGCTAGTGTATAAAGTATAATAAATAGTAAACACGATATTATTTTATAATTATGTATCTGTAGGATTTTATGTGATTATTTGTGTACGCAATTCTAAATGTTTTCAAATATTGAAGAGGTTTTTCGGGAGCGGGGGTTAAAATTAAATAGCAAATGTATAATTAATACAAGTTAACACTTTTTGAAATCAAAATCAGTCACAATATAACTTATTGATTCTTTCCGAAATTATATTATGTCATTGCATTGTAAGAGAAAAAATCTTCAAAAGTTATCGCCTGCAAACCCAATAAATTCTAATTTACTAACGTAATTTTGTTGTCAATTTTTGAATTGCAATTGCATAATATGAAATGGACGGATATACTACCAAAGATCTTTTATTTTGGAAGAACTTTTAAGATATTGGTCAACCATTTAGTGGGTTACAGTAGTTAGTTAATATAAATCTTTTATTTTCATATCAAGTCAACAGTTGGCTCCTTTGGCTCTGCACCTGTGTATAAAAATCGATATTATAATTAGTTGTTCTCCGTAAACTCTTTACATGATAAGTAAAAGTAAAGGTAATTAATAGACACAGTAGTCATCAGTGCGTACATACACTAAATGTCTTTTTATTTTAGCTTTACTCCTGTCTATTGAAAAAATTTTCGGGACACAAATTTTAATTTGTCTCCCTTTTCTTTCGATTTCACTCCCATTTATGTACTAAGGTGCTTGAGAGCTCGAACTAGCATAAGAAAGTAGATTACCTAATTTAATGGAGAAAATCATGTTCATAATATAGACAAAAGCATACTAAACGTAAACGCGCGGAAATGGCTACATTGATAATATTATTATGTGTAAATGTAATTCGCTATACAACAACAATTTTTGTAGACGATTGAATTAGTTCAATTCATTGGTATTGTAGCCATTGTAGGTATGTATGGTATGTATCTAGGAAAGAATTGCTACATCTACATCTCGGAGAATCTTCTTTTCACTTTTTAGACGTTAAAAGCATGAACAACTTTCACTAAAGAGAAATATTTTTCCCTATGCAGTGGTTGTTATTGGGATTGAGCCACTACACTGTAAGGATACGATTGTGCCACTCGGATTAGACTATACTGAATCCTGTGGGAAATACTAGCTTCAGTTTCAAAAGAACTGATCAAGTTAAAGCCTAGGAGAAAGCTCCTTAAAGGTTTTAGTTTGTGAAAGATAATCTGTATTTTCTACTAATGAATCGTAATGGGCTTACAGAATTTCAAAAATAACTGTTAAATTATTGCTTTGTTCCATATTTGAAGGTGTTTATCATAACTATGTCCATTACAATTATCGTCTCGTATCATTATTTGTCTTTTTCCTCATAAGGCAATATCGAATTTCTTGACAGTTAACCAAGGCATTGGAATCAGAGTCCTCTTTGCTTGCTAACATTAGAAGCTTTCTTGGCACAATACTGTAATGATCGTATCCGTTCTTAGTTCGACATTGATTTTCTGTCTCAAAACGAAACCAAGATGATAATAATCTTAAGCTCATGATCCAATTTATTTTGTAAGTACCTATTTTGGTTTTCCTTAGGTTTCATTTCAATTCTTTAATTCGTCGTTCTATCAAATTCATTTTCTAATTCATTCTAAGCAAGTGCCAGTACATGTTAATTGTTTCTGCATATATCTGATTCGATAAGAGTACAAAGCATATTTACGTATTGATAGGTCAATGAATGACCTTGTTGACAGGGCTAGACGGCAGTACTATAATAATATTATTACCTCCTCGGAAGTTAAAGGCTTATAACCAGATCAAAGCGAACTTAGTCGTGGCCTACTACAAAAACAAATGCACTTCTTGGACTGTGAAAGTTTTTAATGATGTTCATCAAAATCAGATCAGTTCATAAATTGAGACGATAGAGTTTGTCTTTCTAGTCAATGTGAATTATATTGGTATACACATGTACCCAATGGAAAAATTTCTGAAACGTTTATATTCCATTACTGACATGTATAGTAGTTTTGAATTTTGTACAAGGGTGTTGACTTCTAAATTCTGATGAAAATGGGTAAAGATCATTTACTCTTTATATCTTTGGTTGCTTTATATCCTATCCATATCTGGAGTAATGCGTCATAGAAAATGTAGAGTCGATAGCAAGTTAGGCAAGTTTAGTGTAGGAGAGAATTAACTATCTTTCTTTTTGTAATATGGTCATGTTCTTTTAGCTTCATGCCTCAGTCTGCCATACTTTTGTCAGTGTAATGACATTAAGTATAAATTTCTAACACAATACGGTAGTTGGTCCTACTCTTGCTTGTTCTAACTCCGTATATTAAACATGTTACGCTCACCTTCCTTTAATCACAATTTATACTAGTGGCAACTTCATTTTTGCATGGTGAAAGTCGGTGAACATACTAGCTTTCAATGTTTTAAAGTTTCATATTCATACTCATACTGTAGATATTTTAAAAGTTTCCTAGTAGTTATACTCATACTGTAGATATTGATTGTAGTTACGATGTTGGAATGTTTCTTCCTCGTATTAAATCTTGAATTTTCGATTTTCTGCAAACATGATTAGTTGTTTAGTTAATTAGTTAAGGCGGTTTATCTCATTAATTTTTTTCTTTTCTCATCTTCTATCTTACTTTGCTAATAATTTGTATTAAATATTTTTATTTAATTTTAGCCATTTATAAAACTATTTTGGAGTAAGTGAAAGCTAACTTTCTCCTAAATCGTAATTTGGTGGCTACCACTACTTGTGCATTGTGTGAAACATCTCAATGCAATGCAATGAGATGTACGTGTGTGGTGTCTTTACAGTTAATGAAAGCATTAACAGTGAATTTCGTGTTTCAAAAGTGAAAATGTTACATTGAAATTGAAAATAATACAAACATATTTTATAACGACATAATTTTATATGCCAAAGTCTAAAATCGTATTTTAGTACTTTTAGTGAGGGTTTGAAGAAAGGTATATTTAATAGTTGACAATTTTCCATTTCGTAGTTTGTTGAAATGATCAATTTTCGAGATGCACATTTTGTGCATATTAAGAATGCTTTTTCAATCATTCATATGTATATTGATATTTACTGTGTGAAAGAAAGTCTTGTGTTATTAATAGTATTTACGCAGCAATTATTAATGTGAGCGTTATGTGCGTAAACTTTTGTAATCTGTGTAGATAAATTAGATGCATCCATGCATTACCGTATAAATAGTACAAGTAACTGGAATAACTCAATGGACGTAGTAAGTGCATTTGGCAAGAAGTTGGCAAGACGGCTACTAGAAATCTACTGGCAGCGTATTTGAGAATGAGAGGCAGCCGTGGCACATAGGCACACATTACACATGTACACAAGTTTTAAGCTAGGAAAAGTACCCAATAGATATGCAATAGAGCAAGGGACGAAGACAAAATTGTTGGAGCTTAAGTTAGTTATTCTGATTAGGCGCTTATGTTTATGCTATAACATTATCCATTGCCATTTGTATATATCGAAAAGATATTATATGAGGAGATCTTACATATATGACTGAGACAATGAGAAAGGGCCGCCTTCTGTAGCTTTTGGATAGAGTACGAGTAAAGTACGAGACGATGCGTAGTTTTCTATGTTGAATTGTTTGGGGACAAGGTGGTGGTGGTGCTAGCGGGGGCTTGTACTCCAGACTTGTAGACCAAAACACGGAATAGAATCAAACAAGCCAAGCTCTAAAGGCTTATAACAATAACAACATAGAAGTGCTACTCTAGGCCCCCAAATACACAACTAGGTACTATCTAACTTACCTACGACGTTACGTCTACTGCTACACCACTATTGCATAAATATAGCAAAAGCTTATGGCTTATGGATTTTATGGCTTATACATAGACTTTATTTAGACTTTAGGCACCACTTATATTGTAGGTAGTCTATAGTCTCCTTGCCTTTATAATTATACGGAATTGCCTAGCCAAACTCAATATTTACGAACAATATTCCATTATCCATTCACTCAGGTACGCTGTGTCAGTGTGTGGTGCTCGTAATTGGGATTTTCGTAGTATAGAGCACAAAGCACTATATATGCATGCCATGTTCTTATTTATTAATATCCTTAAATAGTGTGTCGTATCTTATGTACGTATAGTCTCTGTGTTTTGCATCTTAAATATTCGTCAAATTCGTTCGTTCGTCTAGCTCCTCTTTGATGATTGCTTATATTAGGAGTAAATTATAGTGAATAGTAAACAATATACCTATAAGTATAGGCTGAGCATACCTATATGCTTTATTAGTGCATAGTGAATGTATACAAAGTTAGGGTTCACAGAAAGACTAGACTAGGCAATGCTAATGCATACTTATATGTTTGAGGTATTTGCAGCACGACATATTATCTTCTTTTGTTTGCACGCATAAGCCATAGCAGAGCAGTTGTTACCAAACAAGGATGTAGAAGAGAATTTAGCAATAATAGCCATTACGGTTGCAACCTTGAAATAGGTTTTTGTGGAATGACGAAATTAATAAAATACGCTTTTAGTTTGGTATTATATTTCAAATAATGGTCAATTTGGTGTTTGAGCCTTTGAAAGAGTAAAAGCTAAAATGAGGAAATAAGAGAATTTGGGCGTTTTACATTGATATGGTATATTTGTAGGTCACTATAATTTTTGAATGCTTTAGATTCCGATGCGTAAACGATACAGATAAGATTTATTCGGGAATGTGATTTAACTTATCTCATTATACCCACGTTCACAGTCAGAAGTGGGTAACTTGAGAAATGGGGGTCCGTAAGCCGTAAATTATCTTTGAAAGTGCCGTTAAAGTATTTTCACCTCCAATATTTTAAAAATTGTGCAGTTTTGGCGCAATATATGTCCTATCTATCACTATCCATGTAAAAGGGCTATTAGCTGAACAAAAATAACCAACTATTTGATTATTTATTTACGAAATATTAAATTAAACGATTCTGATTGTAGATTTCACTTATGCCCGGTGAACAAAAAGAAAATCAACTCGTTTGGACAATTAGTAGTATTGAAATTTCAATTTTCTGCCCCGTGTAAAAGAGTACAAATTGAATTCTGACTTAAAGCCACTCAACCAAGCGACGGGCGATGACAGGGTAGAAGATGCGTAGAACGCAATCAAGGATAAACGATGAGAGTTTGGGGGCGCCTATATCTGTAATGTAAGCAAACTTGATTATATTTTAACGTGTAATTATATTTGTACACCTTATATGCATAAATTAGAGCTCAACAATTTCCTAATATTTCCTTTTCGTCAACACATGTTTGATTCTTAAGAGTTCCTTAATGATACTCAAAAACCGTTTTTCTCAGCCCCGGGGTAGCTAGGACGTTGATTTTGCTAAAAACGTAGGCTTTTCCTGCATCGAGGGCGAGTCGCAGGGGTTTCCCCAAAAAATGTCTGCAAGTTTCAATATTAGTTTTTGTGGAGTGGTAAAATTGCATGTAGTTTTTGGACAAAATCATTTATTTCTCCGTTGTATGAACAGCTAAAGAAAGTCCTTCGAGACAGGTGAGCTCGATTTTTTGAGATATTACATTTCAAAATCGGGTGCACCAAACTGGAAAAAGGCGGTTTTTGCGTATTTGCCTTACCTATCAGTACACGCCGAAAGGTAACTGCAGCGTGCTACTAAATAAATGCTACCAACTGCGGCACCAGAAATTTTGTATTGACTTCTACATTTATTACTCAGCCCCTATAGTAATATTTTTCGCACTGGCGCTATTGATCATTGTCAGGCACCCTTAAGCTTAGCTTATTTAGAATAACTTATTTATACATTTGCTTACAACATATTATGGGGGCATATAACGTTTGCTTATTACTATTTTGGGCAGGATACGTTGCTGGAAGTGTGTTTCAGTCGGTTGACCGATGGCTGTGTACTTAGAAGTAGTAGTTATTATGAAATGTCCTACCTATATTTAGCATTATTGTAACGTCATAATCGTATAGGTGTACTTGGAAAAATTTCCCGACCCTGATTTGGTGGGTTGAAATTTAGTGATAAAAATGGCTTTAACGAGACCTTTAGTAAGCTTACTGAATTGTGTGGACGTTTGTAAGGACTAGGGAGCTCATAGCTAAAAAGGGAGGGTGAGTGTAGCACATATCCTGTAACAAAGAGTAAAGAAATGTATGTATGGGTATAGCATAATTATAGAATGCATGCATGCATAGATAGTAGACACACGATGATCATCCCCATTCGATAGAGGCTTAGCCACAGAAAGAGGTGGTGGGATATAACGTTTACGTGTATTGTGCAGACTGAGACGCAGTTGGGTAAGGCTCCATGTGTTTTCAGTTTGGTTCGAAGGCGCATCTCGTTGGGACACGGACCCCTTCTACCAAGGGCGGAGCAAACATTCTTCAGGAGTCACAGAGAACCATTTTGAGTTAAATGTTCCACTGTGAGTTTGCTGGAAAGGCAAAAGATATGAAGGTATAGTAGACATAAGTAACATTACATAGAATAATACACAGCGAGAGAACGTATAGCGTAATCCGAGAGCCAGAGAGCCAAATCAAACTAAACCAAGTTGCATCGGACGGATTGCATTGCAGCTTGCAGCTCGACAAAGTAAAACTAAACTGAAGCTGTTCTGATTTCTTTGTTGTTTATTACACTATTTAATTGCCGCCGTAAAAGAAGAGGATTCCAAATTCAGAATAATAATATAAACATCTCTCTGGCTGGATATGGATAGTGCTACACCGAAGAAGGGCACAGGTAAACCGTGGGATTTTGAATTTGAACAAGGAAGATATTTTCCGCATTAGTTGGCCAGAAGATCCAGCGTTTGTTTTTTACGCCCAAAAAGTTGGAAACGACAGTTTGGGAGGAAATCGAGGAGGATATCCATCACTTTCCTGTTTATGGTGTAGTTGCTGAATGAAGTCAAAATCTGCAAGAGAGGTATTGAATGTTTACACATTGCAACAGTGGCTGTACACAGTACAGTGTCTATAAGATGTTGAAATAATTGGGTATCAGCATAATCATGTTTAGAATTAAGAACATCAAATTTATTTCACTGCATTGCTTGCAAAATTCCGGATAGGTATATACACACACTACTCACTGCTGGAAAATTATTAGTGTACGTACACGTGGCTTTCTTCTACTGTTATCAGCTAATTTATTATGAAGAAGAGTGTTCCTTGTTCATCTGTTTGTAAACAATTTCATATTCTCAAATCTGAAACCTGGCATCTGAGTCAGTCTGGTGATTTCCAATTTGGGATGAGTTCAATTTGATTTTGTTTACAGAGACTGCCGTTGCTAGATTTTACAGAAAGAAGCTCATGAGTTCATTTCATGAGAGAGATCATGAGTAGTAATTTTTAGTTGTTTCCCTATCAGTTCTATTGTCTGCCAGTTAATTAATTAGTTCGGCTGTCAGTTCATTTTGTGTAGTTTTAAGTGTCGTCTCATAAATGAGTAGAGTTCTTTTTTCCAAATATTCCGAATTCCGGTCCAAAGAAATTGTGTTGGAATTGTTATCGTTCGTGTCAACTGTTTTTGGTTGAAATTAGTGATTCTCCGTTTTTGATTTGTCTGGTTCATTCATGATTGTGTTTTGTGCGTTGAATCACAAAGGAGGAAATACGCTTTGACCTCTTCAGCTCACCCATAATTTTGATATTTGTTTTGTTTTTATTTAATCAGTTGGATATGGCTAGTTGTCATATTGCTTCGACATTTGGGGCGTGCTTTTGTCAACGGGCATTTGTCACAGAAGCCAGGAGGAATCAGCCTCGTCTTCATCGTCAATCAGTGCGGCAATCTCAGTCAGCGCACAGTGGATTGATGATGACCAAATTTCACTGCCAGGATGTGTAATCGGAAAAAGCCTAGTTTTAGTGACATGACTGACAATGAAGAATTTCCCTGCCCTCTGACTAAATTATGAATTAAGTCCAGTCGACATGTATAAGTTGTCACAAATGAAATTATGATGGTACGTCACTCGCTCATATATGTCGACAGCTCCATTTCTAAATATCAGTGGCATTATTTCCCCCTTCCTTGTGCTTTATGTTTGAAGTCACACGACGCGACTAGTAAGTGCCATTCTCGTCAAAATTAAATGAGTGGATCATTTTTCTTATGGATACTCTGGAGATATAGATGATAGATGTTCAGAATCATGGACTAAAGTGGTATCAGTTTTCGTAAGTGAAGTGTTAGCCAAAACAGAGCAGATGAGAAACCAATGGATTGTTCCATCTTCTAAAGTGATTGGCTATAAATGATAATGGTGAGAGAAACAAGACATTTGTGGATTGGAAATCTACCTGAAAATGTTCGAGAGGAAGAGATCCGAGCTCTGTTTCAAAGGTTTGTTTTCATTTCATATTTTTTCAATTATCTCCCAAGAAGCTTCATTCATTAATACTTTCAAGGTGGTCACTTGCATAGAGCCTAAAAGAGACATTGGAATTGAAAACATAAATACTTTGCTAATTAAAATGTGGTAGAGTAAACTGATTTATGTATATAGGTATTTAAATAGGTACGCATTACATACTTAACCAGAAAAACTATACAAGTAACAAACATTTTCCAAAATACGAAGGTAAGTACTGTTCAAGGATATTTC
This sequence comes from Tomocerus minor, assembly GCA_009936455.2. NCBI lineage: Eukaryota > Metazoa > Arthropoda > Collembola > Entomobryomorpha > Tomoceridae > Tomocerus > Tomocerus minor. Next base: position 4,744 of record JAAAYG020023591.1, on the reverse strand, counting down.
AGCCCCAGTGGATTCAAAAAAAATCTACTACATTGTGGATGCTTGACTTGGCCAATTTTCAGTGGGAAAGAAGTTGCCCTAATGCATTATATACTCCCCCGCACTCATCTATCAATGCTGCAATAAAATCCGGCAATTTGGAATGGCAAAAGTTACACACAAAAGCTACATCTTAATGAGAGGAGCATAGCATCGAAAGTTTTCTTTCTGGTGAAAGTTCTATATGGGTTTTCTGCGTTGTAAGGGAAAACAACTTTCTCTCAATGTGTCAGGTCCTATTCAGACGTACCTGTCAATGGATAGACTAGAGACGTATTTGACATTGATTGTCGGCTGAAATACAAACGAAAATGGATTTTATTAGAATTTTTTCATTTGTAAAATTCTTGGGAAATCTCATTTTTAGATATGAGTGACATAAGTGTAGCATGATATTGGGCAACAACTGAACAAATGTCGATGTCTTCACCGAAAATGAAATTCTGTGGTGCTGGGAACTGGAAGTCAGCGAATTGAGCGAAGGAGCGACTGTCACAGACGAAAAGGCAGGCAGTGGAGGTAGTAAGCATCCATGGACAAGCCTGTAGATATGGGCAGAGAGAATCAACGAAGATTTGAGGCAGAAGGAAAATAAATTTTCTCTTCATTCACATTGTTACACCATATACAACAGCATACAACTTTCACCACGTGGGTTACGTTCATATTCAATTGCACATGGTGAAAAAAGGATGTGCCAATATGGTACGATTTTTTGTATCTACAAATTGGCTAATAGCTCTCTATATTAATATCATCTGACAATGAGATGGTGATTTACCAATCCTACAGATGGGCCAATCATATTTTCGCTTTTCTTATAGTATCAATAGCATCTTATAATTTGTTTGCAAAGAAATTCCCTGACATCAGCTTTTTTTACTACCAGGAAGTCGGAAATCCTCCATTTGTTGGGAAGTGGCATTCCCCTGCATTATACACATGTTATATAACTTAATTGGTTTAGAAAAGCCTCGTTGGGTACTGACAGTGCTTAGACTTTGTCTTGGGATAACCGTGAACTGGGAGAAGGTATCCAACCTTTACTATATGGTGGTGACCTAATGGACCCGACCTTGGTTTATCCGGGTTTCTTCCTTGAGAAGAGAAGGAAGTGTTGCAGCATTAATTGAATACCTGACTGTCCTCGCAGACCTATTATACGCGTGAAATACATTTGGATGATATCATAGGAATGACAGTATCAATTATTGGCCCCACTTTAAATAGCCCGCCTCGAAACGGCGCAACCTCCAAGGTAGCCTTGTGTTAAAAGGGCTCCCAATAATTATAGGATGCGGAAGGCAGCAACTAACTCACCTCGGAGAATTTGTGCTCGATAAATGTTATAATTATATGTTATGCCTACTATTTCTATTATGAATCTTTCTAAATTGGGCTTCCACTTTTACATGCCGATCAAACTGCATAATCAATACGCACAGCTAAAGCTCCTGCATGCAGGAATAATACGACCGGCGAGGAAAACTAAGAAAGGCTGCAGTCCCATGTCAAGATTAAATCGTGGATACAAAAATGGTCCATATCGAGAGTTAGCGCCTTCTAGTGCCTCAATTGGATTGCAGCGCACATGTATATTTTACTGGTGTTACACGTTGGTGATTGCTCGTTTCTTCTAAGCGCAGCGTGTGGACCATGCACCCGCTTTTACACATTTGGCTCCACATTTTTGCGCTGTAACAGGGTTGAAACACTAGAAGGCAGTAATTCCCGGCATGAACCGTTTCAAAAGTTACAACAAGTCGACCATCGAACTCGGAATACTATTTCGAAATTTTTCCAACAATTTTTAAATGTCTACCTATTTCTTTAGGCTCCCAATTTACAAAAGGTTTGGAAGTAGTATGTCGCCTATGGGGAGCAAAATTATTGTAAACCACATCTATATGCTTGTTTGTTACCACCAAATGCGTGTTTCCAATTCTTGTCGATAAGATAACCGTCAAGCTTAGCCTTTGGGTGCATAAAACATTCAGAAAGGGCATGACATTGGGATTAATAGAAATAACTTTTTTCCCTGTATCTCATAAAAAATTATCAGTTTATTGACGATGGCAGTTCATAAGTCGTTTTTGTTTTGACATTTAAGCTGCTGATGGTTATTGTCTTTCTAAACCCGATGTGTTCGTTTGCTTTGATGTGAAATTAAAATATATGACAATGATTGAGATTGTTGGTTAGTTGGTTGGTCCAACTGAAAGCTCTAGATAGACTAGTTTCGGTTTATACTTCTAGTTGACCTTGAGATAGTTAATAAATACGGCTTGTTAGAGATAACAATTTATCGCAATATTTTAATTTTTTCCCCATTTTAAGCGTATTTTCTGTTTCATGTTATTTATCCTGAGATATGAATACGACTGTGTTGATTACTTGAGTGCATATCACGTGTCCTCCCTCCCTCACAAAACGTCATCCTTTTCTATCATTCTACTATGATTCTACTATGCATAGTCATGATCAGTCAGTCTCAGTTTTATTAGAAAAATAAAACATTTGGAAGGGGAAAGACTATTTTTTAGTAGTTTAGATTGTCAAAGTACATTATTTCGTTCTTGATGTAATGAAAGAAGTAGAAGAAAGTTAGATTTTCGGTTAATAGTGCAACACACTGTATAGTATGGATTGCGTTACTGTCGCAGTATCGCTTACACTTTTGTAAAAGTTAGTTTTAAAGTAAAAATTATATGGTGAAAGTCGTATGCCGACGTTGTCGTGCCACTCACTGTAGAATTTTTACATGACATTGATGTATTTTTCAAAGCATGGGTTATTTGATGTAAAGCTTCATTGGGGAAGAAGGCGTTGTATGGTCAAAACCTAAAAATGTCAGAAGGAGGTGTAAAGGGAGAAGAATGAAGGAAAAAAGAGAAGAAAAGAAGCAAGGACAAAATGATTGAAAGCATTCAAAAGAACGTTTAAGCATACGAAAATCTAGATTTCCCAAACATTTGGGCGCAATTTTTAGATCCAAATTTTTTTCTATCGTACATTTTATGGACACAAACATTTTCCTGCAATAGTCTGTTGGATTCAATTTTGCGTTCTAACATTCCATGTAATGGAATGCTAGAATTGGAACTCTCGGCTGAATTGTTACTACACATGCATGTTCAGAAAGAGAAGATCTTTGGGTGCATTTGACTCATTATGTGTGGTGATTAATTATTATTACATACTTAGGTTCTTGTACCGATGATGCACTTATTAAGATGCTTTACTATTTTTTATTCCTTTTTGTTTACTATACTAACTTCTTGCTGTTTTAGATTGATAAATGTTTTCGAATGACATACAAACCTTGGATTGGGATTGAAATAATATTTGATGCAGGAGAAGATAGACGTTTGCTTTTATAGAATCTGATTAGTCGTAAATACAGATTTGAAGTATCAAATATAAAGCTACGTAAAATTGCAATGTCTGTCTGGCTGAGTCGGTTATATTACTTTGTTATTAGTCATTTAAGGCTTTATAGCCTACAAACAAAGAGTCATTACACAGCATGTGGATTAACGTATAGACTGGACGCTGAGTCTGATGTATATAATACGTATGGTGGACTAATAACGTAACAATGTTAATGTTATGCATGTATAATGTTAAAGACGCGATAGAGTGATAAAAATATAGAAATACAGAAGCGATGATCGCAGTGAAAAGGAATGAGTTTATTAACTTTATGTCAACAAAAACAAATGCGATAAGTCCAGTAAACTCTATAACTGTTTAATTTAGTGCAGATTTCAGATTATTCTGATAGCAAATACGAAAAATGTTGTAACCAATCCCGCCCTGTTCCATGTCATTTATCCTTCGTATAGTTCGTTCGTTCGGACTCCGGAGTGGCTAGCTAGTTATATAAGTATAATAATTTTATAACGCCAAGTGAAATATGCTAGTTGAAGTCGAGTTGAATATACGGTCGATGATAACTGTATATTGAGTTGCATACATGTATCTGCCTGCCGATACGATAACCGCTATGTTATGCGTTTCTAGTTCAGCTAAACTACTGTTGTGCTGTGTAGTATTATTGTTTGAGTCGTTGATGATGGGTACATATAGTTTCCTGTTTGCTTAGTATTGTGAACATACTACAGAATTATCAGGTAGACACTTACATGTAAGTAGGAATATTGGGATAATAGGTTAAGCACACTGCCCTTACATAATAAGTGTCAAGTGTACAAGATAAGTAATAATTGTGCTCTGCAGGATGTAGTAGCTACATGACGATTGTCTTCCACAAGAACTTCATTGTGTCTAAATGGAAATATTCCAGTTCGAGATATTCTTAACTAACTCATTGCTCTGCCAGCTATTTTTATGCTTTTAAGATCGATATCATATAGACAATTAGATAGTAGATGCATTTTCCTCATCCTCTCAAGTAAAGCTCTTTTCTAGTTTTGCTATTTTGCCCGTAATTACCTTGTGCTGTACAAGGTGAAGGAAACTCCTTCAAAATGGCAACTAGGAAATCAGGATCCAAACATTTTTCCATGTACGGTTCAGCTTTGTGGAAATGTATAACTTCATATTGTACTTTTACTTACTTTGTTTTGGCCAATGAGTGCTTTTATTGCAATAGTATCCTTACTACTTAAAATACGAACAATTATATTTTTACTAATGTAGTCTGTGTAGATTATGATAAGAACCACAACACATTTCCTCATTA
>JAAAYG020023580.1:0-17722 GCA_009936455.2 Tomocerus minor | reverse complement strand
GGGTGGCGGCTCGTCGGGGGGGGCGGTGGCCGGGGGACACGGGGGGGGGCGGGGGGAGGGGGGGGGGGGGGGGGGGGGGGGGGGGGGGGGGGGGGGGGGGGGGGGGGGGGCTACCCACCGGGAGGAGAAAAATCGGATTCCCCGGCAGGCAGGAAGAAATTCCATGTCTGTAAATCGCCAAATGGAGAATTATAGCTGTACAATGACTCACCACTGATTGAGGACTTGTATTTTCGCCAGAATTAGCGAGAGCCAGGGATGCATAGCCAGTTGATAATTGGTGTAGAACTAATTTATGCGTCGAGATTAGGATTCGTGGCAGATTTACCATGATCCAGTTGGATGTGAAGCACAAGGACATTTCATCTTTAAGATGAAACTATAAAAAAAAATAATCGATTTGATTAAAATTTCATAAAATTGAGTCCAGAGGACCAAAATAATTTACTTTGAATGGTATTATTCATACGCATGATTTGGCAACGGATTCAATCCATTTTCCTTCAAATAACTCCGATCTGTCAGCAAATTCCCCGAATTCAGGCGCAACATTTGTGGACAACTGATACGCACACAGAAGGAAATCTATGAACGAGGCTCGGTCAATCATCTCATTTCCTTTGCCAAATATCTAATTATAAAAGGTAGATTAGTTAATATATGTTGTATGTATTTGAAATGGAAACAAGAACTATATCAGATATATTGCTATGCAAAAAATGAGCATATAAAAATCATTATGCTAATAACATTATGCAATTTAGTTATATACCTACTAAGGTACCTATGTACATCAGTATAATAGAATAAGATCATTTTTTTCAAACTATTTTCAATACATAAAATACTACTACCAAAGCACAAATGACTAATATTTAAAGACGGAATAATTTCTACCCTTGCTTAATGAATATTTCATTGTAAAATATATAATGAATTCTGAGATAGGCTTCTGAATTGCATTATCGTATTGCGTGACTGTTGCTAACATGAAGGTTAAAATTGTAATTCTCATTGACTACGTTTTGAGCGTCAGTCACCTCGTGCTCAGTAAAATAATTCACTGCCTAGTCTAGAGTTTAATCACAATTGACTTTGGTTCAGTTTTACGTTTTCTATTGAACTACTTAAGTAGCAATCTCATATAAAACCTACAATTATAGGATATATCTAATCAGAAATAACTATAATCGCATTGCTAGCAGAGACGAAGAGATTCATTACTGATACTACATTACTCCAATTACTGTATTATTCTTACATCTGACAAGACGCAAATACCCGATATTTACCGTGTAATCTGAGTAGATTTTTAAGTAGCATTTCTCACATGAACATACATAGTGGTATTATTTTTATACATACGCAAAGTGGCAAAACAAGTGGAACATAACTGACCTTGACGTAGAAGTCGACTTGTGCTTTGTCTGTAATTGGCGTGTAGAACTGCTCAGCAGAACGGATGAATGTCGTATCGTTAATAGTTTCAGCATCTTCATAATTGCAGAAGAAAAGCCACATATATTTAGAAGCGATGGGACTCTGAGGAATCAGATATTTCTGAAACACATAATCTCTAATTAGTTCATTCATTATCTATTATTAGCACCATTTTGTTTTTTGACTGGAATGGAAGCATGCGAGCGTTTGTAAATGATTGCAATATTTTAAATAGTATGTGGTTGCATATTTCAACCCAATGCAAATGCACAAAATATAAGAAAACACTGTTATTTTTGTTACATAATCTTATATTTATAAAGCAATAAAACATGTCATACGTAAATATGAAACAGATTACAGACTGACATTACCCTTACAAGTAAAATCTGCATTTATATTTAAATTTTAATTAAAAGTTGATAATTAACACAACTAATCGAAATAATAGTAATAATGAATATGTTGTAAAATTAGTTAGTAATTTGATTAAAAAAACCATATTATGTACATAAATATCTTGTACTAATTTTTGTACAATGTACGTGAAAATTAACTATATAATTCAAACGAATATTAAGTTAGTTTCTCTATAAAAAGTTGTAACATATTTTGATATTGCAGGTGTAAAGGCTGATATATCGTCTGAATAAAACTTTGCTTAGAAGAGAACATTGAAGTATCGTTTTCTATTGGAAAGAAGTCAATGATTTTCAAATTAAATTCTGGTAGATATTGTCCTGGTAAGATACATCAAACTACAATATTGAATTCAAATGGTAAATATTTAAATACAAAGAAGAATGAGTATAGCATAATGTTTGATTACAATCTAAAGTTTGTCTTAAAATAATATTTAGGGAATTGAATGCTTATCACATTGACAGGTCGTTCAACTTTCGCTTGAAAATGCGCACATCGATAAAGACAACATTTTTGGTCTCTCGATGTCCTATATAAATCTTTATTGTGTGCATTATACACTTATTTATGAATACTAAATCGTGTTTTAATGCACAATGTACAACTAAACTACTAAACTAGTTGTTATTAAAATGTAGGTACACACCGCATTGAATATAATATTTGTTAATCAGCGTAGTATAAGCAATAATTGACTTACGATAAACACATCTCGTCTAATAGTCGAATTCGGTGGCTCGCCGTCTGCGGACAACTTTGCCAAGATCTGAAAAATAGTAAATTTTGACATTTAGTGTACGTTGTGGATTGAATGCAACTATAAACACGTGGCACATATAAGGGAAAGTAGATAACTAATGTATGTAACACAATATTCGACAAAGTCATAAGTATTAATTAGCAATGAATTTAAACCTTCATGAAAGTTTACATTGAGAGTATGTATGGCCTTGCAAGTAAAATAAATAGAGCTTGCTATCTTGTATTGCAGGATAAATCAATTGAGATAAACCATAACAAAACATGATTTGACATGCCTTTACTCTCATATTGTAACTGAATATTAAATCCTCATTGTGTAGTATTGAATGTATTAATATTGATGATTGTTATTCAGTCAACAAATGATAAAACTTAATTTGAGATGTCAGATTCAATAACTAACTAAAATAATAGAAAGTCAATTTTAAAAGACTTTAAAAGAATTACCTCGGCAAATTTCTCCAAACTGCAATTCATCCTTTGACTAGCCAGTAACACTTGATTTCCGGAAGCAATTGCGGCCTTGATGGACTTTTTAGGGCTGGGAGCAGTGAGTGGTGCACTATTTTGGCGCAAGACGGGTCCACGGCTGCTTTTCGCAGGACTGTCAAAACAATCTAATCCCGCTTTCCGACTCTGCTTTCCTTTGCCAGCCAAGTTGAGAGAAAAAGTCTGACGGAGTTTGCTCTTGGATTTGGCACTGCCGTTGGAAGACTTATCACTGTTCGTGCTTTTTTTGCGCGAGGACTGTCCGGTCTCATGTTGAATTCCCTCACCTACACCTGCTGAGACATCTTGCTGACTGATGACACGAGCAGCGTGAGGCAGAACGTATTTCCCTTGGGCAGAAGAATGATGATTTCCCATTAGCGAGAACTATTATGGCCAAGCACGCAGAACTAGTGAGATCACCAAATTCTTCCTTTCCTTGTTCGTCTTTGTTGTTCTTGGTTCCTTGCAGTCTCTGTAATAATATTACCAGCCTTTAGCACTCTGCACCTCATTAATTATTTATTAGCTACCCTCCAACAATAGCTCGTTGATGCAGTTAATAATGTAGCTGGTACCGTTTAAAGCCAATTCTGTGCTAGTAATTATTGCTTGTTATGCAATCTTTAATTGACAAATAAAAGTTCTTTGCACATTTATGATGTTCGAGATTTAATTGTTCTTGAGCAATGAGACTCTAGGATCGATAAATCCATTCAGCGAATACACACTATAATTAATTTAGCCTTTTGCACGCTGACAAGCACAATAGCACTTTTTTCAAGTTAGCCAATAACTATTATTACCTTGCGTTTCGTAAAGCTAGTTGGCATCCAATGGAATCTGAATCTGAAAGAAAACAAACAGAACCAAAATAGTCAGTGGGAGATAGTAAATGATAATTTTTAAAGTTGGTTAACTACACGTAGTCAAATAACGATTGTCATATAGCTAATGTTGTTGTTTACTTACTGCTGATACCTAATAACGTTAATCTTTTTAATGTTATCACCCATAAAGTTTTGTATTTATGATTGGATATAATTAGGGAATTGCCTAATAAGCTCCAGTCAGCCTCAATTGTAATTACAGAGCACGTTGTAAAATATTTACGATAAAACTTAAAATATTCCCATTTATTCTTTCTTGTAGTTGTGCCATGCACCGGAGGCAATCGCTACAATACTCACACTGTTATTTCTAAAACTCATTCAAAAATAAATATTGTGTTGTTAGGTAGGTTCTCCACAAAATTGCTTCAGGCAAAACTGGCTGGATCAACTCCTCTAACATTATTCATACATAATACAAACGAGAAACTGGAAACTCAAGATATTCATGCATTTACATGGAAAGGTACTGAGATGCACCCTTAACCTAATCGCTGTTGTACAACTAATAACTCCTAGTATTATCATACAATGTTAAGCTCTACTGCACTGCTCTGCAATTGTTGGCTTACAGAATCTCGAGGAAGACTTTGATAAACATCAACACATCTCTTGAGTTCTAGTCGAAAGGTTGGATAGGAATCGAGCCACGTTAACTTCGTTTGTCTGCATTTACAAATAACCATGAACTATCTCAAAACTGATTCTAAGATTTTTTTCCTGATTTATACAATGCACTACGAACTACAATATAGGAAAAGGCAGTTGTTGCAGCGTCTCGTTGGACCGTCAACATTGTCTAGTCAACCACTGATCTATTTTTAGAATGTGCTATTACCAATGGGTACCAATTCTATGCTGCTCCTCTTTTAATTACGCCTACTATTTATGCATGTACTCATTAGCTACTACTTACAAACATAAATTATATAAATTTAATGGCACAGCAATGAATAAATTTCTCCCACTCCCTATATTTATAGGTTGTTGACAGTACAATTATTTCCTGGTTCTATTTATTACCAATATATAGACTTCCCTTTCTTTAGACATGTATGCCACATATCAACATTTATCAATTTTCCATCAAACTTTCATATTGAGGAAAATGTGTTTACATGCAAAAAGATCTGTGTAATTTCGATTTCAATAAAACTAGATGTAATATATGTCGACATTTGATTGGTTCCCTTGTGCTTTATATGTAGATGCAAATAGTTTTAATGAGCTTTAAATCTACTTTGGAGTCAACGCGCATTTTTTCATTAGGTTTATACTTTCTTTATTACTGACTCAAAATTCAAATGTTAGTTCACGGGCATATCTAAATAAATTACACTCAGCAGTCCTGAGCATGGTTTCGGATTTTCCCATTTCCCACCCCATTTTGATAGGCACATGGGAAAAGTGGGAAAAGTGGGAAATATGGGAAAAATGGGAAATTTTCGGGAAATGAAAAAACACCATGGAAAATGAAAAGTAAATTGCTATAATTGACAAAACACAGTACTTTTACACATTTTAAAAGCCTAATGCATATAAAAATGCATTCTCCCGTTCATAATCTCATTCAAGCTACTGCACAATAACTGCAAAAAATAATAATAACCAAATATCAACATTATGTGGTTATAAAAAGTCAAAATAACTAAAATAATGTTTGTTTGACTATATATGAAGATAAAAGCTAATATTTCAGTTTAGTTATAGCAGTTTTCATACTTCTGTCTCATTTTTTTGTTTTATCCCACCCCATTTTTCAATTTCCCAATTTCCCACCCACTTGGCAATTTGTTTCCCACTTTTCCCACTGGGAAATTGGGAAGCTTCCCACTTTTCAATTTCCCAGTCGAAATCATGGTCCTGAGCCAAGACACGATATATATTAATAAAGCATTGGTGGAGGTGTTATAATTATATTAGTCTACCGCCATTTCGTATAGCAATAATAACCATAAAATGGTATGTTGTCTTGGTATGTCAACATTCTAAATACATTTGAATCATAACAAAATGATGCAGGACATTTTTGACACTCGCCAAAAAACATTAATAATGTTATCTACTACATGCTAAGAAAGGATTATCTGCCAAAATCCTATGCACCTTAGTGTCACAAAAGCATAAAAGTTTTGCTCCAAGTTCGACAGTACATTTCCAGGTCAATTGAGTTTATTCGTATGAATTTCACCGCATGGTTGTCATGTTCAGGGTATGCAAAGTGATTTAACCATTGAATTAAATTACATCTGCGATTGAGTTCTGCAGCACATTATATATTATTTTAAAAGCATAAACCACGATTTAAGGATGTATTTCGAGAACATAACTGTCCCTACATTATTATAGCAAAGTTATTGCATGCTAAATACGCTTTGCTTTTAAAAATCATCTCCAGAAAAATAATGTACCTAATCGTATTATATATAGACGATTATGTTAATTCTGGAGATATTCAAAATCATTAGTCCTTCATCATCATTAACTCATACTTCCAATTCAATTCCACTCAAAACACACAAATTCGTCCACTTTGGAATTAGGTTACTATTTCCTACATATTTTAAATCTTACAAACCCAGTTCTATCTCAAAGATTTGTTGCAGGAATAGTGCGTAAGAAGGTATACTATAATGTAATTCCATCCCCTCTATGTGTACCCCGGCAACAGTGCGCAGTGACTTGTTGAAACCAATCTACAATGAGTCACATATTTATTTACATTAGTTATATTATGTTCATTGTATATACATTTCAGTTTAAGAATATATTTTACAGGATGCACTTATTGCAGTTTGCTATGCTTTCGTTTACAATAAAATTGTAAGTAAAATGATTTGAAAATAAAATGTTCCCCAGAATTAAATGCTTAAAAGATGCCTAAGAGTCATGAGAGTCACATATTCTCATGACATGACGTAGGTATATATCACTTTTCTGGTATTATGCTTAATTATGCAAGAAAACAAATAAGTAAGGAAAGAATCAAGTTTCGACTTTGGTAATAATCCCACATCCGTAAATACGACAGCATCATTTTAAGAGTAAGGGCTTTTTTGCGTAAAGATCCAAATCGCTTATAAATACTCCAACTTTCGAAAATAAATGTTGAAAACCAAGACGGATCCAAAACCCACTGTTTTTAACGAATATGTTTCTACTTGCAAACCTATTTGTACCCCAAATATCACATTTTGTTTTCGATTGGATAACTTTTTCTAGCTTATGGAAATACTTTTATCAGTGTGTAACTTGAATGAAATAATTCATATTGATATTTGCTACAGAAATCTGATGAGAATATATAGGAATACCATTTTAATTAGGAATTCTATTAGCTAGGTTTATAGATTACACAGTTGTACAATAATGTATTTTAAATATACTCACGAGTATGTACGTAGTTTTGTGAGTAAAAAATATATGTTTAATACGCTCATGTAAGGGGATTATACCCGAAACGCAAATTGTATGCACTAACGCCGATGTAGCAGGATTATGGCAAAAATTGAGACGCAAATATCCCTACAGGTCAAACCTTTTCGGAAACAGTGAGGACACATATAATCACCAGCAAAAGCTTATCAGCACTTACGGACAAACGAATTGCGACAATGCACAGGTCAACAATATATTAAAAGAACTTGAAAAATTTAGGATAAATGACTATGAAAAGAAATAGCAGTCAATGTACAGTATAAAGTAACGGTTACAATTACAACTTCACACCGAGGCTGCGGTATTTCTGTCTCAGAAAAAGAAAGCAACCTCATATTTTCTTCAAAAAAGATAAAACAGTTCTTTGTCATATTTTTCATTCCTATTTTAGTTTTCAGTTCTATTTATATTAACTTATCCCTATAGGGATCCCTTATGTTTTTAAATGGGATCAAATTTGCAGATTTTATGTTTTCAAGGCGAATTTTCTCCATATCTGATTCTTTTATGTCGCCACTCAAATGTATTTTAAACTCACTTTACAAAATTTTATATTGCTCCGGAAGTACTGAACCAACTGTAAACAAGTTTTGCAGATAAAAAATTTCTTGATAGTCTATATATAGTCTATCATGCAGTTTCTATTTTTGATAATGTAAATATTTTTTTTAAATTAAATAATGCTCTAAAAGTATCTCAAAATTAAGGCAGAATTTTGCCATTGACTTTTAAAACCTATTTTGACTACATTATCAAAAATGAGCACAATAGAAATTGTGACATACTATTCAGGAATATTTCATCTACAATACTTGTAGCAAGTATTACAGATGAAATATTCCGAAAATATTCTGAAATAGTCGGTTGAGTACTTCCGGAGTTTAAAAAGTACAAAATTAGTTTTTAGAAAATTAAGAATTGCATATATTGACACAAGAGACTGGAAGGACAATAATGCATTTCCGAGGTGATTTAGTTGTTTCCAGCACCTAATCAAAACCTGACACTAAATTACTACAGAATAGAATGTAGCTATAGAGATGATTAGGATCTGGGCAAGAAGTTTGGAAACGTGCTTATAACTTTTGACTCAGACTTTTCTTTCAAAATTGTTTTATGTTTTACTATATTGATCTGCCTTTCGTTTAAGCTACGCCACACTACCATCTCCTATGGACAAACCCAAATGTCCCAATGAAAACTGATGAAAAGCCATAAAGAGACATTAAATCTTAACTTAGTGGCGTTGCTTAAAAAACTAAAAATCTCGTGTTCAACTTATTTACCCCATTCTATGATGTCAATTGAAGTCATATCATTCGGTTATAACACCAAAAATTCATCGTTTTTGGATTATCAATGTTATTTTTTTAGCATTGGTGAAGAGCGATGGTCCAACAACATCATTCTTTTTAACCTTATTGACAGTGCCAAGCGCTTTTTACAATTTTGACGGACTTACGCCATTTGCAGAACAATAATATCATATTGGTGCGGCCAAAGAATGGTTTATTTAGGGAAAGAATTTTTGCCGATTGTTGTCTTATTAAATTCGCATGTGATACTCAATAACTGTAATCAATAAATATTATAAAGAATTGTCCAGCATCTTAATTATTTAATAAAAGGAGACCTTTCTATAAACATATATTCTATCAAATCCGTAGGATCACAATACAAGTTAAAGTATGATTTCATTTTAAGACAACCATCAGTAGCTGACAATTTACATAGATCATTTTTTTGGTAATCACCCCTTTTTGATTTAGGTAGGACAAGGGTACAGATATAAATTATTTATGGTAAAGCAGTGTAGGAGGCCATTTGTGAATGTCCCTGTGCACTGAATTTTCATTCTTCGTTTGGGTAGGTATGCATGTAGGGTAGGTATTCGAATTTATCTATTCGACATAATATGCAATGTATTATTTGGGGATAGTAAGGCTAAGAAATAAGCTTGTCTATAATGTTCGTAAGCATACAGTGCCGTATAATATGTCAACAAATAGTATGTTGGGGACAGCATGATTCCAAAATCCCAATTACTGAAATTGTTACATATTTGAATTTCAAATTTTAATGTTGTCGAATATCTACAAGAATGATGAAGTGGGGCTGTTGAGCTGACCCTCCCTAATTTCAGTCTTTAATAAATCTTTCATCCTCCTGATGTTAATAAGGAGTGGTTGACATTGTTTCAGCCCTGATTCAAGGAAATCGGCTTAATGTAGAGCAATGAAATAAATGTTTTTGAAATCTGTCAACATATGCGTTCAATTATTTCAGGTATAATAAATCGGAACTGAAACAGTGCCTAAGACATGAACATAATAACAAGGTAAGTACCTAACAATATTTTATCCCCCTTTGCAAACATTTACAGAATGATAGTAAAGTAGCATTGTAGTATGAGGAGTAGGAAAAGGATTGTGACTTTGTGACTATTTGGAACATTTCTGTGCACTTTGAAGCGGACAATGTGGAGTCGCTTTGTACAAATTAGAAACTTTGTGGGATTTTAAAATTCTGGTTAAAAGGTATACAGTATACTGTCTCACAGAACATTGTCAAGTACACCTTAAACGGCAGCAGGGGATAATAACCATTGCATGCAATGAGACAGGGAGGTTCTGAAATGGTCAAAATCGACGTAACCTGTTGCTACTTTTCTAAGCAATATCCGTATGCGACCAAAGCATTCTAAAGACCCAAGTTTTCTATGGCGCGTATTTTTTGTATGGATAGAAACCTCCTCTTACAGTCCGTGCGAAGTCGTTGGCGGTTAGGAATAGGAACTTGTGCTGTTTTGTCGTTAGTTTATTTCAACAGGCAGGAAGACTAGAGTTTACAATCTACCTGACCCTTTAGACTACTGTTTTCAGAAATTAATATAGATATTCAAGTGAAATTCAGTGACAGGAGTTTTAATTTCAAGCTTAGGAGTTTGATCCACTAGTTTTTAATACAAGAAAGTATTAATTATTACAGGGAACTACATACAAAGCAGTCATAATGAAAATTTCTATGCAATAAAAAGCATCGGAAGGATTCCTTCAAATTTATCTAAACTGTTACTGTTTTGCTGTTCTACAGATGTGCCATGCAAGTTTTTGCGTAAGGAGATTTAGGCAATATTTCTAAATACAAAGCGTTTTAGGATTGTGCTCGATTCGAAATAAAAATGGCAAGTTTGAAAAAAATTGTAACGTTTAGTTTGGAAGAAATGGACATGTCAAAAACTCATCATCAGGTCAGTGTTTCTTTAATTATGATATTATACTAGGCACAAATAAAGCTCATCTCTCTTATACGTACTCCATTTAAATGGTTTACCCAATTTTTATGTAGTAGCTATAAAATTCGGTTTCAAGACTTCTTGAATAATGAATACATGCTCGACATTTGCTAATTAAGCGTTTACAATATTTTTATAGTCATTGGCTGAAAGTATGAGTCAGATTGAAACACGACATACCAGAACGTCTCTCGACTATGAAGTTCTAATTCGGGAAATAAAATCCAAGCACAGGGAAGAATTGAAACAACGGGAAGCGCAATTTAGCACTGAATTGGAGGAATTAAACGATGAACTTAACCACAGCAAACTGAAAATTACTGAACTCAACGGCCGCCTGGAAGAATCTAGAAATTCGAGGGAAGACATGCTGGCCAATATTAAAAAGGCTAGACGAATATATGAAAGAAGGATTTCTGATTTGGAGAAATGCTTAGCTGAGACAAACCAGGAGTGCAAAGGATGCAGAGATAAAACAAACGATTCTTCGAATGAGAAGATTGGAGAGTTGAAAGAAGAATTGGAAATTGTCCGCAATAAAAATCATGAAGTCAATGGATTGTTGGAGACTGAGAGGAGTGAAAGCAATAAGAAAGAAGAAAAAATCACCGAACTAGGGAATATGATTGAAAGGATGGACAAATATTTGCAGGAAATGGAAAAGAAGGTAAGCTAAGTTTAAGCAATCATTTTAAGTGTTCAATTACTATTTAAACTGACACTAATTTGAAATAAATTTAGAACGAAGAACTGTTTTCGAATTCACAAAAAGCATTTCAAAACGCGAAATTACAAGGAACAGAAAAGGGAGCAATTGAAGTACTTGAGTATCAGCTTGAAATCTGTCAAACTTCACTGGAGACGTGCAGAAGTGATCTTAGTGACGAACGACACAAAGTGGAAAGACTAGAAAGTGAAATGTGGACGTTAAATAAAGAGTTTGGAAATGCCAAAGTAGATGTTCGGTTTCTCACAAGGGAGAATAAGAAGTTGGAAGAAAAAATCAAAGAGGTAAATACCGCCGTCACAGAGTCTAAGAATAAAATCGGAGAATTGGAAACTTCAAAGATAGAGAGTGAAAATCAAATTAGCTCTTTGAAAAACCAAGTTCAGTCTCTCCAAGAATCCGAAAAATCAGCTATTTTGGACAGAGATTTATCTCATAAGATGCTAGAAGACACTAATTTGGAGCTTCAACGCTTGAAAAGTGAAATCGCTGCCACGGCAGTTGGTAAGTTTAGGAAGAACTGATGTTTACGTTTTCCAATTTGACAAAATTTTAACTCAATCTTTGACTATGCATTATTTTGGTAGACGTTAGGAACAAAGAAGGACAACTTGTTGAAATGAAGAAACTCCAACTGCAAATAGAAGAAATGAAATCCGATCAGTTAGAAAAGGAATCATTATTGGAAGACAAAGAGAGAAAAATTGACACTTTTAATAAGGTTGGTTTAAAAAATTCTATAGATACGCATCGTAAAAGGAAAAAAGTTGTGATATTGTTAAAATTAATATTCATTATTATTTCACAGAGTATTGGAATGTTACGCGAGGCATGTGTAGTTCTTGAAAATCAGCTGGAAAAGTTTGAAACTGTTTTAACGCAAAAGAATCTTGAACTTGACAAGGCTTTGCGGGCAAAGTAATTCTTAATTTTGTTTTATTTAAATATCAATAAAAGTGTAAGCACAGAGGCTTAATTTTGAAAATTTTGACAGTTCTACCCTTGAAAACGAAAATGTTACTTTGAGGAACGACATTAAAAAGGCCCGTGCAGATCTAAATGAAGCAAAAAGCTTGAAAATTTATTCGGACAAGAAGTTAATGGATGTCGAGTTATGCTTGCAATCTGAAGAAAAAGAGAAATCCAGAGAAATGAAGAGTCTACTTAATAATTTGAATGACTTGCAAAGCAGAAATGAAGATTTAAGTCATAAGTTAAGAAAAGTAACCGCAGATTTCCAAGAAAACGAGTCTACCGTTAATCAATTGACAAAAATTGTTGAAAGTGTCAAAGCTGAAAATGCATCTTTAAAGATTGAGGTTTCCAAAACTATAACCGAGGTAAAAATAATTTATTAAACTATTGTGTTTCGTGATTTAGTTTATCTCAATGTTGTTACAATAATTCATAAAGTGTAATGAAATTTCTGTTTAGCTGGTACAACTCAAAGATTTAAATATTCAGCTTAAATCGGCACTGGAAGAGGCTATCAGGAAGGCAGAGCAGCACAAAACTCGGTAAAGAGAAATTACAAAATTTTAATTCTACAATTTTAGTAATTGGCATTAATACTTTGTATTTTGTACGCATATTGTTTATCCATTAATTCAATATTATTTCAGCTATGAAAATCTTTCCAAAGAAAAAACTTCATTGATATCAGCATCTGCTGAAAATAATTTGAAGCATGAAGCAACCATAAGTCAACAAATGAAATTGATAGAGCATTTAAAATCCCAAAACGAACTTCTTTCTACTAAGAAGAAAAAATTCAGATTGTTTGGCGGGGAAAAGGAGAGTCCCATGTTGACAACTCCGTTAAGAGAATCAAATGTAAGTTGACTAACTTAATTAAAATGGTGATAATAATAAAGAAATATAATTATTCTTCAAATGAAATAAATTGTAAATAAAGCCAATATATACTAATTAATCAGAAGTTTATGCATACGTTTTTTCAATGCATGCAAGGCACTTTTACTTTTCTTCTCAAAATTCGGAAATCTTTTTAAGAATATTAAATGGTAATTAACTAGAAACTTTGAATCTAGACTCCCAACATTGCAGCTACTCCGAGGCGCCTAATCATCGAGCATAAAGCAGTGAAAAATTTGGAAGAAATGTCAACAAACTTAAAAAATGAACTGGCGATTCTTAAAACCAGGCAGGAGATCATTACGCACAAAAATCCCACCTTACCTACGAGTTACAAAAGGGAAGAATGTATCTTACTGAAACAGAAAGCCGCAACTTTGGAAGGGCCAAGAATGTCTCATGATATTCCCCACCGGTAAGTCTGCATGCAATTGAACAAAAAGCTACCTACCGCTTATTTTAAGAGGATAACTAATTGTTCTATTAGTGTAGACGATAAAAGCATTTGAGTAATATTCTTTTTAATGAATTGTGCTAATTGACTCTTAAAAATACATCTTCAATATTTCAAAACAGATTAACTGATAAGCTGGCGATGAAAACCTCTTCAAAATGCTGGAAATGTCAAGACCCCTTATATTTCGGAAGATATTACTCAATGTGTAACGCATGTCCGGCTATATTCCATATCCCTTGTGCTGTAACTGCCCAAAATACTTGTGGCCTTCCCAAAGACGTAGTAATGGAAATAGAAAAACGAAGCATTAGTTCAGAAAGCAATTTCACTTTAGAAGACACTTTTGACGACAACAGTCCTGAAGGATGGATGCAATTAGCAAGGTAAATAAACGTATATTTCATATATTCGTCTTGTATTTGTACTGTAGAGCCATGTGCTGAAGATAAGTTTACATAAGTAGTAGAAAGAAGGTTTTAATAATATTTCTTCGTCGTTCTTTAGCAATGAGAGCTGGGAACAACATTACGTACGCCTTGAGAAACACAAGATGAGTTTTTATTCCGACCAAAGCTGCAAGGACAGTACGAGGGAAAGCTTTCCCCTATGCAGCAAAACAAGAGTAAGTTAATACCATGTATAGTAGTAGTAATATTAATGTAACAGATATATTGCTGTCTTATTATCATTGTTTGTTTATTGTAAAAAGTGCATTTGAATTTTAATCAAGGTTGAACTTCGGGTAGACGTGAAATTTTCCAGTTCTCCATTGATCAAAACGTTGGAAGAGAGCAGAATACCATTTCTTATAAAGATTGTGACACCAAAAACAGATTCTAAGAACAGAATTTGGAAAGATGAAAATGCTATTTACCTGCTAACTGAAAATTCAAGAGAAAAACGTTTTTGGAGTCGTGCCATAATGAATTATTCGCCTAATAATGTACAGTATTTATTCAAGTCCCTCGCGCTTACGTACACTGCTGTGTAGAATTTAGAATTGCTTAAATGCTTTCCCCTTTCCAAAGAACTATTTGCGAATTTGTTTTTAATTAATTTTTCGAAATATTATGTGTGACTAGACCTTAGAATGTTTTGACGACATTAAATTACAAAGCGAAGATGAAAACCTTGACTTTAGCATTACCAAAAAGAGAATTTTAAAGCAAGACGGACAAGAAAGACTTGATATCAATTGTGCCCAATACATGGAAGAAAACCTTTATCTCCTCGGATGTGAGGAAGGCTTATTCTCTCGTAGAAACGATCCCAAACGAAAAATCGACTACGCAGTTAAAATAGACGGAGTAGGCGCTGTCTATCAAATGGAGTTCGTCACTTCTCGAAATTTAGCATTCATGATTGAAGGTACAAGACTACTGTTACTGATTGCCTGGAAATAATTGAATCCTTTAAAGAAGTTTTTTATTAAAAAATCTTTAGGTACTGAACGCAGATTCGTTTCTACATCTCTTGGATTATTGAAAGCGTGTTCTCAAGCAGCAGCCTGTTCGAAACCCAAACTGAGTGTTCAATGTGTGTCTGGGATAAAATATTGTCATTTATTTGCTACAAAAACTAATGGAGCTGATGACATCGTTTTTGCTATTGCTACTCAAAAGCATATCAACATTTTAGCCTGGAGCAATGACAGTTTCGTTGTTCGCCAAAGTATTCCTACTCGCGAGACCGTAACTTGCATGTTACCCACAAGAGATTCCTTAATATTCGGATGCGATAAGCTTTATGAGTTGGACTTAAAGAATTTTGAATTAGATGGTAAAGTATATGATGCTTACGCATTATCATAACAATATTGAAATGGAAAGATTTTCATCTTCACTGAAGCAAATTACATAAACTAATCGTTTTTAAATTTGAAAAAATAGAGTTCATCGACGAATCGGACAGTTCCATGTTTTATCTTCTGTTCTCCTGCAGAGAATTTGCCAGTTTTCCTATGGCAATTTTGGATGTTAGCACCACAAATAAAAGCAGTTTCGATAAAAGAAACCACAGTGACGAATATTTGCTCTGCTTTCCTGATATGGCTACTTTTGTTGATAGCTACGGTCGACGTACACGGTGTGAGGATATAGTTTGGACCAAATTGCCCCTGGCTGTCGGTAAATAATTTACACACTATTCTAAACAAAATATTAAATATACTTTACTATGTCCATTCCGCTATTTGGAAACTACATTAACATTTAATTGGTCACTATCTCATTTCTCTAGCGTTCCGACATCCGAATTTGTACGTCTTACATTTTACTTCCATGGAAATAATTCCATTGGCGCATGATAGTTACACTCGCCGTCAAATTCAAGATTCAAAAGAGGCTGTGGCTGAACAAATCAGTATCATTCCAGAATCCAAATCGATAGCACTTGCAAGTCCTCGCCTATTGGGCAACTCATGTAGCCCGTCCTTACTTGTAGCATGCATTGAGAAATCAAAAACCGAGGTAATTACAGAATTAGCATTCATTCAATCCGAAGCTCCATTCCATTATTTCCATTATTTAATTTCCAGCTTTCTCACAGTAAAAATTATGGAATGTGTTTGCCTTTACAATAACGACCTTTATATTATTTTGACAGGTTTTTGAAATCCACATGGAAGAGTTTGTGTAATTAGCGACACGATGGGCAACAACGGCAATGTACAATGCAGCCTACTTGCTGCACCAAGTTTTATTAATAATAATGAGTATTACCAAGCATTTTTAGTTTTTACTCCACGCACTGCACCATGTATTTATACGGAACGGAACGAACGTTCTGTTATATCTATTGTATACAAGTTTACAAAAAGCAAACGCCTTATCGTTATAAATTATCTGACTTCAAGTTTTCTAGAGATGTAGTAAGTTTGTTATGGAAATGTTGTACATTTATTGACATGTTACTAAAACCATTAAAATACATTTTAAATATTCCAAATTAATTTATATGGATTAAATCATTTACTCATTCATCATCATAATTGTTTGGTAAAGTCATTTTGAAAAATATCGATTATCACGAAATTGAGTGCACGGAATAGGACGTTCATAGTAACCATGAAAAATGCAAATATTACTATTTGGATTTAGATAAAATTGAAGCAAATCTTAAGATAAACGGGATTGTTAATCTGTAGGCCCAAAAATGACGAAATAAATTTTATCATACAATGTTTATTTTGGTATTGAATTCAGCAAAATCGTTTAAATTATTTAGGTTACAATATTTTTCAATCATAAAAGCAATTTATAAAAAAATCACAATTACGAAGACAACCAAAGATAGGAGAGAGAAAATGATGCAAAAAGGAAACACCAACAGCACCCGGGGTTCCCAGGCGGTCACCCATCCAAGTACTAACCGGGCCCGACGTTGCTTAACTTCAGTGATCGGACGAGAACTGGTGTGTTCAACGTGGTATGGCCGTTGGCAAATGTTGATGCTTCTTTACGCGTACTTGTTATCTTCCTATTCTATTTGAGCACAACTGTCTTGCTGTCATTGCATTGACAGCGACAGAGGGCAACTAAAACTATTAATCGTTGAAAAGGAATTCAACTTCTTGGCAGATTTTTTTAATTGATAAAACTCATTGGCGCGTTTGATTTAGTCAAACGGTTTTTCATGTGCAGATTATTGTTTCATATATAATTTCAATCTACACATTCTACTTTTTGTGAAGATTTTTGGTTAATCTACCTGGGTACATGTAATATAATACGAAATATTACAGCCCATGTTTCCATGTTTGATTTGATGAGTATTCAAAATGAAAATGTAGCAGAATTCAGAGAATTAGCTTTGCCTTTTGGACAGGGGAACTGTATTCTTTGAAAAAGGTATCTTTAATATAATTGTACACATGGCTGCTTTGGTCAGAAGCTTCATAAATAACTTTGGTCTCACCCACACCACCT
>JAAAYG020023547.1:5095-17730 GCA_009936455.2 Tomocerus minor | reverse complement strand
AAGACTGAAATGCATCACATGCTATTATAATTCATTTTAATTTAGCAATGCAGACTTCCAGAAGGAGTGCTGACCAAAAGGAAATGGCTTCAAGATGTTTATGAAAGCTGTAGTCCAAGCCAACCAAAATCCTTGCCAGATTTTAAAAGTCGGCTTTTTGAGAATAGCAAGAGGATAGAGTGGATGTGTGATGAGCGGGATGTTTACATGAATTCTTTTAAAACAACATTTTACCCCATTCTTTGTGTTTATGTGGACAATAGCATTCCCCTTGGGGGTTACTACACGCTCAGTTCTGGACCCACGACGATTTCCAGCCTGAAATCAATGGTGACAAAAATTCTATATTCATGGGAAAAAACTACAACAAATGAACTAGAAATTAATGAAGAGTTGAATGAAGCAGAGGTGGAAAATGAAGAACAGTAAGTTTCATTGATTTACATCGTTACTGATACATTATGATTGCAATGTTTTATTAAGTTATTTTTTATGAATTTTTAAAATATTTTAAGGTTGGCAATCCCTACTTCAATCAATAATGCTGACTATTTGTCCTTGGATGAAGAATTATGCGAATCAATGGAAATTCCTCCGTACATCACAAAAGGTAATTATTTTAAAGCTATTTGCCAATCCTTTGCATCCGCTGAGAATTAAAATGAAATGCAGTAAAGTTGTTACATAAACCTCTGAATTTATTTTGCGTTGTAGTTAATTATTTTAAAATAATAAGAGAGACCGTAAACATATTTTATATATTGTTTAGCTTAAATTCAACATAAAAATATAATTCACGAGGTTAAACCACGTCATGACACATTTCATAATTTAGATAGTCTTAAACAATACGACATTAAAATTAGTATACCATCATTAGAGAAAACAAGGGCAAATTATGCTATCAATTGAAATTACATTAGCACTGGGACCGTTTTTAGTTCAAAGAAAATAATAATCCAAATCAATGGTACATATGAAAAGAATATTTTTTGATTTCGGAGGTTCAGTACAATATGTTCCGTTTATTTTGTATATTAGCTTGCGGATTGTTTACTCAGACGAATCTAGGAAACTACAGACAGTCACAGAAGCGGACATGACAATGTACATACAACACAATGCTCTAGACTAATTTAGACATAATCCTAGGATTCCTTGTATTACGTGAATTACAATTCCTAGTTACATATTTAAATGTACAGGCATTCTAAACACTTAGTTCACATATAGATATCTATAAATTTAAGCAACTTTTATTTACCATCTATAACTAAATTAATTGAAGAATGTTAACGTGCTTTCCTAGTCTAAATATTTAGATTGTTTAAAGTTAAAATGTATTTGGACATCGGCAGACGAAAAGTTCATACATATAATAGTGACTATATTCGTAGGTACATTTATGATATGATTTGGATTTCGATCAGTGCATCAAGCCACTGACATTGAGAAGGGTGGATTTTTGCATTTCCTCATGCAACAAATCACACGCCTACCTTTTAGCCAGCTTATTATTACTTTTTTTGCCAATGTGTCCTTTAGTCGTAATCAGTAACAACAATAATATAGTATACTTAATACAAGTTGAACTGTGAGTGTATCACGAGAATGGATCATTATAATCTATTATGGGTAATTCCAAATTTCAAACTACTTCTAGCAACATCTCCAACATCCTTTCAGCTTTCCACCTAGCACCTTGTTCAGACAACGACCTGTACGAATACGCCCTTTTGCAGTATAAAAATAGAATAGTAAATGCATTGATGAATAGATGCTAGGGGAAAAGCGATTTCTCCTTTTTTATTTCATTCACTTTTGCTGCTCTAATCGTAACAATCAAACGCCCGTATTTTTACTTTTCTATTTACTTCTTAGTGTAGAACTTTTACAATCCTCGTTTTTTACTTAAAAACAATTCCCATCAAAGCTATGTATATCTGCTATGACTAACTAAACATATAATTTATGCTATTTACACACAACAGTTATGTAACTATGTAAGTACGCTAATTTTTACAATCCGATTAACAATATCTTTTTCATTTTAATGCGAAAAAGGAAAAAATTAGACGAAAATGCAATGTGAATTGAATAGCTAGTAATATTTCCATACACATGATACGGCCGACTTTTACAAAAAATAACAACAGTAGACAACTACGTTCCTCAAAAATGCGCCTTTTTATCAAATAAACCTCTCTAAATAAATTGTGGAAAGCACAGATTTGATTCTTTTGCGTCTAAATTTATCTTTTGGTAGACTAAGGAAGGAGGCCATAGGAAAGGACATTCATTGCCAATTTGCTATTTGGTTAAAAGGACTACTCAGGCGGCTTACATTGAAAAAGGCCTTTATGTGAGATGTGGCCGGATATTTGTTTTTAAACTATTTGATATATTTATTCATTATTACAGAGGAAACCTATTTTATAAGCTAGGCGCCAAAACATTTTACATTATTACACTATTGCAGTGCCCTCAAATCCCAAAGGACGAGAATTAGACAGAAAGACTTTTTTACTATGCGAACCGTGAATAGTCCTTTACTAGTTTAAGCAAAATGTAACTTTATAGTGGGTATTCATACTTCGTATGCCAAATATATAGTAAAATTCGGAGCTGTGATTGTTAATATTTTATAGGTAGGTAATTTATCCTGTAAAATATAATTAATATTTAAATCTAATTATAAGTAGCAATCCAAGTGTACTCGATCATAGCCATCATGAAGTATTTTTTAAATCCTTATCTTGGAAAATTTTGCATGGAACAATAGCTCAGTGAAGAGAATGAGCGTGGCATTATTAATGTCGTACTATTTTAGCAATACTACATATAATAATATGCAAATTGGCCAGATAAGGGGTGTTCTTTCAATGTAATAGATGTTTGAAGGACCTCACACAATGATTTTAGTGCTCTGATTTCAAAACCTTCTAAAAATTCGAATTCGAATTTCTTTCAATTTGATTGTGCTGCATTTAAGTTGTGGTCAATAGAATTCGAACCACACACAACTACAAATATCTATAATTTAATATGAGGGAGAATGCATTATCTTTTTTAATTACGTCTTCCTTTTTCCAAAGATTTAAATTCCATGTCCCAGTACTAGCCACAAATTCTGAATTATAGACAACCCTTTGTTCTACCACCTTGCATTGACTATCTAGGAAAATCTAATGTTGGTACTTTACCCTGAATACACATAATATGAATTTTGAATCATTATCGGCTAAAAATTATGTTAGGGCTGCTGTAGGTAGCTATACACACTTACCTATAGTACTTAATGTGGAAATCTCTAAGATTCACGTCTAGTTTATCGATCGTCGAATTCCATTCTAGGGTTATAATTAGTATGCTTGCAGCCGTTCAGCACTGCCTCAGAATTTTTGGCTTAGCACCCGACATTTTTGCATCGACTCATTACATTAATTAACTACACATATACACTGATCATTAAAAGCCAATTTAGAAACGGTTGCTCTTTCTTCAATATTTTCGCTTCAAAAATTCCCCTTTTCATGTGGTGAGCACTTATTTCTAGAACAATTTGAAGGTTAGTGGATGTTACAACAAAAGACGTTTCCTCAGGAAATTATGTACAATTATTAAATTAGTGGCTCAAATAAATTCCATGCTTCAGCTGGATTTCAAATAGCTTTCTTGCTTCCACTTCCTCTCAATCAAAGTTGGCAGGTCTCAAACACGAGAGTTTTGAAGCTGTTTGTTGAACGATTTGGGATAAAGTATTACTATTTTAGTAATAATAATAGACTAAAAAGTAGGCATTTTTTATGGTAAATCGTATATTAACAAAATAATTAATTTACATCAAAGTGTTGACTTTCTTTACCGATTAGTATAGATAATACACATAGTCTATAATGCCAACATTTTACATAATAATTAATGGACACAATAATGCATTTCTTTGGATATTTTACGGTGAATACATATCTGAAAACCGAATGGGTAAGCTATAAACACAAGACCCAAAAACTCTGACCTGCCCACCGTGCACTGATGTAAGACAATTTCGATTATATTTAGTTGTTTTAGTCAATTGTTGCTTTAATTCACAGAGCAAAGTGAACTAAGAATCGGTGTCAAAATAGAATTCACCAGAATAGCCGTTAGTGGTCCAATTACCGTTAACAGCAGACTGCCATCCAGTCTAGCGTTGGAATTGATGTTAACTGGGCAATAAATTTGTTCCAATGGAGCCTGAACAGAGAAAACAAAAATTTTACCAATGTAGTCACAGATATATAGAATTACAACAGAATGCATAGAAATCTAAATCATCGAATCGACTCATCAAACCACATGGAAAACAAAACAATAGCATGTATTACAATTAGGTGCTCCAATAATACAGTGAATTTCTTTCCGTACGAAAGTTAAAATAAGTCCTAGATAAACGTGACTTTGTACTTGTACAAAATTTAGCCAAAATAAATGTCACGTGTATATTTTCCACAGGAAATAATGAATATGTTACAATATACGACGGGCTAATAATAAAACATGGTACATGATGTGGCGGTATCTATTTCCAGTACTCTAGGCGGCCTGTGTGGGGGGATGACATTGGCACTAGAGCGTAGGAGCTAAACTTATCTTTGTTTTCCCTAGGATAAATAACATATTAATAACCACAGATAGATGATACACCCAGATAGATCATAAGGCTTTCAGGAATTCACCTGCAAGCGGAACCTAAGAGAGTAAAAAATATAATTATCAGCTGAATTGATACACGGTGTGGGTGTTCGCTGTCCGCGTACATCTGCGTATTCCTTCATTAGTGATCACACTATTCATGTATTTAGTGGTATTTACGTAAGGATGAGTAGAATTCGACGTCAACAAAAGGAAGCCATGCTAGTTGTAATGAATATAATCCGAGCTGTAGGTTAGTTATTATCAAAAGCTATTTGAAGCTTCTGCCTATGATGATATCTGTCATGTAACCAATATTTACTCATGTGGATGGCTTATGTCACTTTCAAATCCTCTTTGCAATTTAATATTTACAGGATATTCGCGAAGCTGACACTATACTTGCTATTTCTGCAATCCATATACTAGAGACATTTTTTCCCGAATTGTGTGTAGTTTAATTTCGATTGTAATATTTGCCTCCAGATAAATATCCCTGGAATAGGACTTTCTCAAAGAAATGATACTATAACATTTGAAGGAACAGAAAATCTTATTACGTCAGTTGTTTACGTCTTTGAAAGAAATAGGTTTGCTCTTATTCTCCAATAGTGGCGTGGGTTGCACCCACAACGTTTGGACATGCAGAATCTTCAATTAGATTCACTCAGGAAAACTATCTGTATTTTTGTACAAAGTTATGGCAAATATTAATTACCTTATTTATCTCGTATTCGTGTGTATCTCTTGTGGACCAACATTTGGTTTTCAGAGCTATAGGCAACACTTTGTCTCGATTAGATTGCATCGCTTTGTCGAGCCATTTCTTGTACCAAAGCAAGTCACATCCACAATCCAGGGGATTTCCTGAAAGAAATTATTATGCTATACGTTGAGAATCAAATCATTTAGATACAAATTACAACTATTTGTGTCATTTTTAAATGACACATTAAAAAGTCAAAGCTGTTATTAAGATTGCTAACAATGGATGAAAATGGAATATAAAACCTCAAAAACGTAGTTTTTGTCGATGAGACGCTTAAAGATAATCAATCATCATTATCGTCACAAATTTTAAATAATGGAAGCTACTTGACAACGTTTGCTGAAGGAACAGAAAAATCCTCTTAAAACAGAGCAGACGATGCCAGAAGGGTCAAACAGGTATAGCTGTAGCATATGTCAATAATTCGTGAAAGGATCTAATGATTCGAGTTGGAAGACAATCACTGCTGACAAGCATCCATACGCTGGCTGGATGCTTTACATTTTTGGGGCACTTACGCCACTAGGCGCTAATGCCCATCGAGGGTGTTTGTGACAGTGACAAATGCCGTAATGGAATTATGGCATTACGGCGACAGGAGGCACTCGAAAAGGAAAATGAAATTCATGTCAGTGTGCAAGGGAAGCGACAAGAGCAGGACAGGAACATTTAGCAAAAATGCTTCATTGAAAATAGGTGTGTGATGTGATCGCAGTCTAGGCAGTCTAAGTAGGGCCTTAATGGAGTGGAAAGAAAAGGAAGCACAGAGGAAGCTTACCATGAACATCCAGAACTTGAATGGTTTCTATGATGGGCTGGAATACGCTCTGTGGTAAATGCACGATTTTGTTATTGCCCAAATCAATTGTCTCAAGAGAGTGCATGTTTGCGAACACCGGCATGGGGAGAGAATCGATTCTGTAGGACACACAATAGAAAGCTCCTTTAGACAATGACAAAGAACTGTTCAAACTCCTCTTGTCTCCTTTTCTTCGAAATTAGAATTCCAAAAGCTCCTTTTAATTCTACTTAAATCCACTTCAATTTCCTGCCTATAGCTACGTTTGCTCTCCTCCTCTTATCTTACCTGCATCGCTAAGCTAAAATTAAAATTATTTTTTGATGAAATAAATTACAAAAATCCTCCAATAGTTCTAAATATTGTAGCTGCATCAGCAGGCTTCACTGATCTACTGATTCAGCTACATCCTTCCTTGGCTAATAACAGGACTTATCCAAAGCTGCGTATTTAATATATACAACTTTCATGCGATTAAGTATATTTACTTGCCCCTTGCTAGTAGTACTTAAGTCGTACTGTTAACTTTCACGACTAGCAGTGAAACGTCAGTACTCATCACGTAGCCATAAAAGTTACTGCTAATGTTCTGTTTCGCTGCTGAGCGATATAAAAACCTTAAAGCAGCTAAAGACAATTAAACCTACCGTAAAAGCGGACATTAAAATTCCCCATCTCTTACTTTCTCCAAACTAAAATGAACTGTTGGGAAGATGTTCATTGACATTACTTGGTAAAAAAAACGTTTGACTCTGAGGAAACAAAAACTATTTGAATGATTTCAGATTAGAGCTTCATCTTGTTGAAACTTGAGTGTAGCTTCTGTTATTCTATTAAAGATGCTATTGCTTGCGTATAATTGCATCAGAAGATGCTATTACTTGCGCATAACTGCATCAGAAGATGCTATTACTTGCTTATAACTGCATCAGAAGATGCTCTGATCTTCTAGATTATCATGTAAAACTTTCTGACGCTGAGCGTACTGACAATACAATTAGCTAAGTATTCTCAGTCAATAGCTGTAATCCCATTGGGATTTCTATTTAATACGAATGTCTGCTGTAGTGTCAGTGTCACCAAAAAGTGACCACATTTACAATGTTTAAATTGGGGAACAATGAGATTCCAATTTCCAATACTTAGAACGTAGTTGTCGTCTAAATAATAAAATAATACGCCCACAAGAAATGTGCGTGTTGAGAAAACAACAAAGTTTCAAACTCCAATGCAGCTCATCACTTTCACCACTGTGTTAGCCGTCAGTGTGAGTTGTGAGTGTGCATGAATAATGTAGTCGTTAGTTTGTTAGCTGAGTATGGATA
The DNA here is from genome assembly GCA_009936455.2 of Tomocerus minor. Lineage (NCBI taxonomy): Eukaryota > Metazoa > Arthropoda > Collembola > Entomobryomorpha > Tomoceridae > Tomocerus > Tomocerus minor. The sequence goes on along the minus strand of JAAAYG020023547.1, from coordinate 10,163 downwards.
ATGTGAGAAAGTTGTTTTGCCTGTTATTTTGAAGATATAGAAATTTGATGGTGTTTCCGAATCCTTCGAAATCATCGTCTTTGATTTCCGAGATGTTGTTTCCCTTCAAATCGAATTCGCGCAGCCGGTGCATTCCCTTAAGAGCTTCAGAAGGGATTTCACTAATGCTGTTGTTTCCCAACTTGAGCCATTCCAGTTTCTCTGTAAATTTATTTTAGATAGATAGGTATAAATAGACTTTCGAAGTAGGAAGGTGAAGAAAGTGTAGTCCGAGTGTCTCTTGGCTAAGTGATAACAAATTCTCTTCCGAAACATTGTATACAAAAACGGAAAATAGCTTTGGTGCTATTCTGTAGAAAATGAGTTGCCTTACACCTAGGCAGACTATCTGTACATTGAGCATATCTATTACTGTCCAAAAATGAAATTGAAATCATAGAAACAATAGCCTACAGAAAAGGGGTTATATATTCAGCACAAATAGCTTAATGGCTAAGGAAACCAAAGGATTTCGTACTGTAGTGTAATCATAATGGTTTCGAGCGGCAAGAGATCCAAATTGCCTTTTGCTCTACATATGCACTACACTAAGAAAAGCATCAAGACATAAAACAGGAAATTGCATTAAGAACCAAAGGGCTATAACGAAGACTTGGAATCCCATATTCCTGTTGATGCATTTGCTCTGTATAAAATAACATATATCTGGTTCATGGACTCTTCGTTCTCACGATGAAACGCATGGCATCGTTTGAGATCTTACCTTCTAGACCAGTAAAGGCTCTGTTGTCGATTACTTTAATGCGGTTAAATTCCAGATCAAGGGAACTCATTCGAGGAAGATTCTTAAAAACATAGAGTCCCAACTGAGTGATCATATTGTGCCCCAACTTCAGTGTGTCCAAATTGGAAAGACCTGTAATACGTAATGGAGAAATAGATTAGACATTCTTCTGATCTGTACGACAGTTGCAGCCGTCGTTGATAATCTCTGTCTCTAGGTGGATTGGGTATTAGCCGCATAGAACTCCACTGTTCTGTGATAGGAGGAGCTATGTATTTGAACAATTCCATGAAAATGGGATACCGACACCTATGCATATCCTGCTATACTATACACCATTTATTTTCTAGACAGACAGAAGTGGATATAGGTATCCTCTTTCCCAACGTTATTTATTAAGTAGGATTACCTTTGTGTTCTTGGATTATTGGAAATGACAAAGTTTAAAGCACTCTTTCAACTATGACTAAGTCAATAATGCTACATTTACAATAGTTGACAGATGTAGAAGGGAGGAAATGATCTTCAGTACATTAGTTATTTTATCGAGACGGAAAAAAAATTACCGGAAAAATCCGATTCCTTAATGAATTCGATTCGGTTTTCTTGAAGCTCCAATGTGTTCAAATTTTGCAATCTGGATAGAGCTCGAATGGGAATGGAAGTTAACTGGTTATTTCCCAGATTCAGGTGGACCAAAGATCTGTAAAAGAAATGTTCTCTTGTCTGATACGACACATTTCAAGATTAAAAAATAAAAAGTACTGCAAAAGCTCTTAAAAATGACATACTGGTTGACTCCTATGAAAGCATTCGAATCAATACTCGATATTAAGTTTTGGTAAATGGACAATCTTTCTAATTCCTGCATTCCTTGGAAAGCATTCTCCCCGATTCTGGTGATGTTATTGTGATTCAGATTCACATATCTTGTTGCGTAGAGGTGAGAAAGAGCTTTTGTGGGCACAGTTGATAGACGATTCAGAGACAAATCCAAAATTTCCAACTTGGTGGCTAAGGCTGACAATGAAAATGATTCCAAAACAGCCAAATTCGTGTTGCTGATTATCAGATGACGAATATCTAGCCCTGTTAATGAAATAGCCAATTTCTTTATTTACTCACATCTATTACCACATTCATAAACCGAATTAATTTACAAAATTAGTGACAGTTATTTTGAGCACAAAACACAAAAAGATGGCTACATCATCATATAATCATTCAAAAGTGTGTCTTAGATGTGATTTACAATTAGCCAAATAAGTGCGATAATAAAAAATGGTAGTCGCCATTATTATTTTCATACAATGCCTGATTGTGATTAGTCACTGACAATATCCGGGTTATTATTTTTTATCTTAAAATACTCAAATTTTGTGTTAGAAAGGAAAAGAGGACTCGTTTGGATTAAAGGCTGAACTGATTTTGTTAAATAAAAGGGATTTTTCGTTACACGATAAGCAGATCTTGTAATTATCACCTTTATCGTAATTTGTGTGGTCTTTGTATATTATTGCCCCTGTCGCTGTGTCTATACTCTACATTACATAGAGAATAAAGAGAGAGAATAATTTAGTTTACGTACCCATGAAAACGTAGTTCGTGAGATGTGGTGTGTCGCTGTAGCGAATAGTTAAATATTGGACGATAGTCCCATGATACTCTTTGAGAGCTTGCATACTCTTCTTAATTAAATCCATGTTGGTGCGTTCGCAAGTAAGAACCAAGCCTTTGGTTTTCACGGAACAAGTGCATGGGTCAAGAGTTCTCGGGCAATAATTTTTGGCGTGGATCTGATCCGTCGTCGTGACCAAAATGATCGTCACGACGACAGAAATGGCATCAACCCATCGACCCCCCTTCATCTCCTTCCCATCTACAAATCGTCGATCCGGGTTTTCGTCTTCACACTCTTTTTACATTGCCCTTCTCCTTGTTCGAATTTGTCACCTAAATAGAGCGCAACAAAGTCATCAGATATAATAATTCTTCCCGTCTCTGATATTCTCCTAACAAATCATCCTTTTCCTTCACATTCTCACAGAGGTCTACTTTCTGCACTGCGAATGTGTGAGATAATAGTGTAAAATGGTTTCCTATTCCAATATTGCTCATGCTGGGGCTGAATGAGGCACGATTTGGTTACTTTGTCAGATAAACTGTCGCACTACATTTGGCAACTTTAGTTGCTCCAACAAAAGACCTATACTTTGCTAACACTATAATTTTACTATTATTAGTCAAGTTATACTTATTGGATTCATATAATAGCATTATCTCTTTTCAACTGAGGTCAAAGAAGATATTTTATACTTGTGCCTCCCTTAATTGTATACGTTCTTTTAAGTTCTATTGATTACTTTTATGTAAGAGCCTTCAAATATTTGCTTAATTTTCACAAGAGACAGGAAACATGGCAAAGTCCAAGCAAACAGACATTTCTCATTATCAATTTAATTAAGATTACAGAATTACATTAATGACACTGTCCCCCTAAGCAACAGGAAAGAGTAATTAGCTGATTCAGACTATAAAGGAAATTTCTTTGCTAGCATAATGCAATGCTCTCCTGAAGGCTTTCTGGAGAATTATCATTATCATGCATTACAGATATATGCTTTTAAAGTACAGAAATATAAACATATGGTGCTAAAGAGCTGAGTTGTGTCAGTATCACAGTTCTCTACTAGAACCAAAATTCTCTAACAAAAATCGATGGTGATTTTCAACATACATTAATTCCCAAACAAGATAAAAATTAATTTAATAAAATTAAATTCAAGCTGCCAATAATAAAAAGCAGGGAAAAAAGAATTTCCCCGCAATTTTCATCTCTACAATTTTAAAAGTAAGAATTGAGAGTAAAATTAATTGAATTTATTTTGGAAATCGCCTGCGATTTCAGATTTAACGTATAGTAAATAGATAGTTGGTTTTGTAGGTGAAATTAAGATACGAATTCTTTGTATTGGTGTAGAAGAGTTTAAGATGACGATTCGCGAAGATTTCTGTCGAAATAAGTAATTTGATTAGGAGTGGCGGAAACAAAATAATATCTATGTAGACAGCTATTAGCATAATACGCATTTACATCAGTCTGATAGTACCCCATTTGGAATTGGAGCTGCAAACTCTGCGTCTACTTCCTAAGCAAGAAATCTGTAGCTCAACACGGAAAAAAGAGCTTAAGATGCATCTAATCATTCATGACGCCCATTTTCTGCTTGAGTTAACCGACAGAGCTTCCAGGCTCCTTCCACCCTACGCCGAAAATCATTTATCAACATTCTTCCTCTATAATTGACCATTTTTCTTCTCGTCAGATTTTCTTGTAACACACTTGAGTTTTTTATCCTTCTATCTTGCTACGTCCCTCCTTCTCAAATCTAATGGACCATCAACGCGTATCTAACTGACCTGACCAACGTTCAGATTGATTCGAATAAATGCTCATCCTAACGTTAGAAGGCAGGTTTATTTCCGTTATGTATGACGTTCTATCCTATAATTAGATTACTTGTTTAAGAAGTACGCCAGGCGAGATAAAAATATTTCCGAAAATAGAGCACTATGAACCATTATAACCCGTAATCAACGTTAATGTTTAGTCGGAATGAAAATGCGATCATCTGATGCCAGAACTACAATTTTCTCATTATAATCTTTCCTGATTTTCTGCACCGGAATGGGAGATCACCACTCATACTAATATTTTATTAATCTTCGATGTTTTACGCAAGATGGAAATTTCGCAATAACATGAAATAGATTCCTTATAGTTACATTGAATGAAGAGGTGATAGAGTATTAATAATTATGACATAAATACAACTGCAATGAACTATTTTTCTGGTGCCATTAATGATTTTCTAGAATCACATCACCCCGGTAAAATTTGGAGCACCGTTAACAAAAGAATTGTTTCATATTCATCGATTCTGATAGTAAATGTTTCTAATAATAGGCCAACAGAGAGAATACATTCGTGTTTTACTATGTGTGCGTTTGCTGGGAGCAATTTTACAATGATGAAGTTTCAACTAAGTTCCCCAGCTACTTTAATTAATAAAAGTTTTATTTCAAACCGCCAATCCGGGCTTCACCTACTTCCGCCAAATTTTAATGATACACACTGGCTTAAACGGAAATTAGTATTAATTAGTAGGGTTTTTACTACATTCATTATGCAAAAAGCCTCATGGACAGACTTACAATCTGCATCAATTGACTAACAGTACCAGCCACCGTACGCTAACCCCATTTGTCACTATTCTTCTTATG
>JAAAYG020023536.1:1979-17743 GCA_009936455.2 Tomocerus minor | reverse complement strand
GACGAGGGCAGAATAAAGTGTCAGTGAGAGACTGAAGGAGAAAAAACCTGTAGAAGCGTAGAGAGCATTTGCGGAGAAGCTGCGAGCTTTGTGAGAACCCTGTAAACTGTTATTTGGCTTATGCGGAGAAGAAGAAGACACAGCTGCACAGCTGCTAAAACTGTGGCCCGCCCATCCGGAGCTGAAACCGATCCACCTGGCGGAATTCCTCTTGTCCTTTAAGTCCACCCCTTCGAAGTCCTTGTCCCGGTCCAGGGACACAACTTGCGTCGGACTGCTCCCTGGCGTCCCTTCTTTCCGTCAACGTCCACAGAACAGCACAACAACCACAAAACCAATCATCAATCTCTCTCTTCCCTACCCCAAATACTATCCCCACCTCCGAACTCGTATCTCTGCTCTTTAAAATTAAGTAGCTCACCTCGCCCCTAAATGACAATCAAATCCCACACACAACATTTTCTAACCACGTTGCTTCCAAATCCAAATCTCTAACAAAAATGGAGACGGAAACCAAATATTCTATACTATTTATTATTCTAAGACTGCTAAACAAAGAGAAACGTCAAACTCAGAAAAAGGGATGCTACTTACTTGAAAATTAGAATGTCGCAGAAGTATGAAACTTTCCTTAATTTAGCTCTAATTAATATCAGTTAGTTTAGTAACATAGTATTAGAAATACTTTTATGGGTTTAAAGTAATTAATATGTACTTAAAAGTTACTCAAATGCTGCTATTGCAAAATAGAAATAGACAATATATTTTAAATAAAGACAATAATGTATTCGTTTATACTTTCTTTGTATTTGGTTGTGTTGAGAGCTGCCGTTATGGCACAATAAACAGTAGGTACCATACCATTGAATACTATACATACTAAAATGTAAAATGTAATTATAACCACATTCTCAAAATTGTTTGGAATATTTGATTTTAATTTAAAAGATTAGCCATTATCAAATATCACCCTTGTTTTCCTCTTCTTACATCTTTGTGATGTCAATGACTATGTCTGGTCATGGTTAGAACTTATTATAAGTAAGAGGAAACATTTAACGGTCATGGTGGCCACAATGCCGTAGATTCTCGCTTTTCTGCCGCTGTTCAACATTTTAAAGAAAACACCACACGGAATCATAAAAAGTATAACCAACAGGGATTGCTACAAATAAACTACGTCTACGAATTACGAGATTAAGACAGAATACAATTACAAAAAATACATTCAGTCCCGAATCATCAAATGTACATTCCTGATGATTTTGAAACTTGATATTTTAAAAAGATAGAAAAAAGTGGAAGAAATTTGAAAAAATTTCAGCACTAAAGTAAACAAGACAAATTTCCTAGGATTTTTATAGCCAGAGAAAAGTAAAGTCGGCGTAACGTCGACACCAACAAATCCTGAATAGTAGGTAGCACTGTCATAAATTTCATATTTCAGGACTGCAAGCAAGCATGCAATGAGTTTTGGTTTCAAGATGACAATTTAAAACCGTGCTGCTAGCGTCATTGCTCAGTGGAACGGTCAATCAAATCAATAAAAAGCTTCAATTCAAACTCAAATAAACCAAAAACGTACTATTCTAATAGAATTGTTAGTATATTTTTTTTTGATACAATAAACTCATTGGTATCAAACTTGATAATGATATATTTTGTCTTCTATTTTAAATTACGTAACCACCGGTTTTAATTCCAATTTGTTTATAATTATATGAGATTTTTTTTCCTGGAGTCTTTGAAGACCATGCCCGGTATCACAAACTGTTAGCATTAGCACAGCGACATAATGTCACAATATTCTCCTACCCTACTACCAAAGTACTAGAAGGGACACATAATGATGATTTGTATCCATTGGGCTTACTATTTAATAAATAGCTCTTCAGTTTCAATGACGTTGATGTAAAAACTGCAGTGGATTACTTATAAGCTTTTGAACGCGGCAATAGCAATGCTATTGCGGTTTCTTGTTTTGCACTCAAATAACGTCTACCACTCTAGTCAATACCACTCTAGAGTATTTGACTAATTGACCACTTCCGTCAATTGGCAATGGGAAGAAAAGTTAGTTGACTTACCAATATTGGGTCTAAATGTGGTTGATCGTCTTCGAGAATTCGGCTGTGGTTCTAGAGTGGGCATTCCAGTAGCGCTAGTGGTCGTAGTCCATGTACTTGTTGACATTCGTCTATGTAACGGGGGCATACCCTTTCTACCTCCAAAGCCACTTCTCTAAAAAACACAAAAATTTAAATTTACTCAAGTGTCCCCTGTAATTGTGAAAATGCACATGTATCAGTGATCTATCCACGACCAATTCAGTAGCACGCTTCCTTTTAATCTGCTGTCAGATTTCTAAAATTAACTAACAATTAATAAACAATAAATGAATAAGCAATTAAATGACAATAATAAGTAAACGGTTATCATCCTCAACATATTTGAAGCTTTTCTTTCTCGCAAATAATTGGCCCACTTACATTTTGTGGTGTCTATTTGCAACGTTGCATTAAAGGATTTCGCTTGTCATTTAGTATTCAGTTTGGCTGAACTAATTTTGGTATGCCAGTCAGGCAGAGACCCATGATATCATCTTATAATTTATTAATAACATTTTCTCAAAACTGATTTCAGTCCGCTGTTTATATCTTTCCTCGCCACATCAAATGCTCGTGTATACTGTGTAAGCTGCCATGGAAAAAAAATAGAAGAGTGCTTTATCTGTAGTCTGAGATTTTATTAGTAGGTATAGCTCTTAAAAATTTGATATCGGGGATCTTGTTTCATGGTTGTCTTTATAGGACAAACAAGGATCCTTATCTCCTTATTAAACAATAAATCAATACGTGAAGTAGTTGTGGCTATTTTGGGAACATCATCTCTGTCTCGAGGAATCTGTCACTGAATCTACTGTCTTTCATCTTGACGTTGTCTGTGCTAGGCTATTAAATACATTAGAGGCAGATCCTTGTCAGCTTGTGGCTAAATCTGTGCCTGTCTCAAATGCATCAACTGGGTTCGTTTGGGATAAATGTGAGGAAGAGCGGGGAGTACCTTCGGGAGGGAAGAAAACTTTTCCCCAGCGGTGTAGGGGATATCATCGATGTCGGAGGTGTAGTCGGGGTCTGTAGGTAGAGAAAACGGAGGAGGTCGAGGTCGTGGGTTGGAGGTAGTGGTCACAGCTGGTGGCGTCAACATCGTGGCCAGGGCCTTCAATCCCGCGACAATGTGAGCAGGCAAAGCTGCATGGTCCAGTAGCATATCGGTAACCAATCCATGGGCTTCTAGCAGCACTGAAGTATCGAAGCCTCCACCAATTTCCTAACACAACAATCACCAATAAGATTCCCACCACAAATTCCTCAAAATCTAATCTAGTATTTCTATCCTGCTGCAAGATCAGCGGGAGGGTACAATTAGGAAATTTACGAAATTCTATTGGCAATTTTCGACGATGATTAATGTTTACACGAATATGTACACAATTATTGCAGTAAAAACCTTTTATAACAAACACTGGCACTACATTTCAATATTTACTGACATTTGAAGGTCTTCAATAACAAAAAACTAAGCCCAGCTATTGGGATGTGCTACTTGCACGGTAATGTATTCTTGAGCATTCGCCATTCGTAAATCCCTCTGCAGTTGTGTTTACTTATTTATTGATTGTCTGTCGAGAAAAAGGAGCTAAAAGGGCTTTTATAGATTAGCATATTTGGAAAAAGGAATTGTCAGAATAAAATGATGGGATTGAAATAATGTTTTCTTAGCCCTCCGCGCATTGCATGATCAAAGCAGATGCTATTCGAGCAATGTGTTCACTGTCGTCGACTAAAGATACAAAAAGCAATTTAAAAAGATGAAATTGAGGATGAAAGGACTCACGTTATGAATGCTGTGTCTGTGAGCTGGTAGCGCTGCAGGCAGAGAAGTACGTCGCATTTTTCATGAAAGTAAAAATAATGTTTATTGTCAGGAAAACTTTCGTTTCGAGCAGTCAGAAGGAATCGGAAGAAGGTACTCGAAGTGACCCCGCAAAACTCGACTAACTTATCAACTATTTATCTTGAAAACTGAGTTGCTTTTGTTTTGGCTGATAGATACTTAAGTTCATAATCCATTCTTACATGAAGTATCCTCGGTGGCTAAACTTTGATTTACTTCACCGTCGTTATTTGGCATTCCTACGGAAATTTTAAAGGTTTCATTATTTATTGATTGTGGCTATTTCGGGTTCACAAACACACATCAACATGCACGACTCATCTAATTCTAATAGGAAGTATATCTACACAACAAAAAGCATCTTTATTCTTACTAATTACTCATTGTGCTCTAATTAAATCACAGGCACTAAATAAATTGCTAGCTACTGACTAAACAGAAATAAATGAAATGACTATAGAATAAACATTTTTGGAAGACGTAATTTTTATGCAATGCTCAAGATTTGGAAATTAAAAAGGGAGCTCGATCCAGTTTGAACGGAAAATAGAAGTAATCTTACTAGCAGTGCCAAGATGATGCAACAGAAAAACAACAATTTTGTCATTTGTCATTTTAGTAAGATAATGGCTTTGCTTGTGTGCTCAGCTTTTAGAAAATATTGTAAATTAAAATATTTGTAAGAAAAAATTAATAGTAATATATTTTGTAGATGGACAGCAAAGGAAGGAATGGATTTTAGTACCTTATCGCTTAGATTTCTTTCCAGTTAAAAATATTCTTCGTTTGCTTCTTAAGATTCTCCATGAAATATTCACTTCTAAATATATATTGTCAATATATTGCCTTCTTATTCTTCTCTACACGCGAAGTGATATTTTCTGAAACAAAAAACGTAATTAATCACCTTATGCTCAGATCTGCACATAAAAAAAAACCTCAAAACAAAAGATTTATAATATTACGAACATCAATAATCTCTACCTCTACTCCAGCTCCATTAAACCTATTATGGTTTTTAAGATATTTACACAAATCATGAAATGATAGTGTTTTTTGATGACAAAATTCACTCTTTGAATAATATTTATCGTAAGACTAATCTACCGGGACATTTGATTAGAACTTGCAGCGCGCTCCCTGCTCATCTTCTACTTGCAAATATTGCGATGAAGGAATCTTTGAATTTACATTTGTAATTATTCATTGTACAGCAGGAGTAAGAATTGAGCGCTTTGTAAATTAAAAATCCTCGGAAATAGTGGAAGGATTGATTACCTTATCAGTCAGCCGGGCGGGTTATGTTTGGAAATACTGGAAATAGTTGGAACTTTTTTGTATTGCTAAAAAGGTATAGTTTTGATGTGAATGTAGACTTGTAGAATGAGACATAGACGCGGCGTAGGTAGCTAAAGAGTTGGACACTGATAGAGAGAGAGCAGGCGATGAGAAACAAAGGGAAGGAAGGACGATAAGACAGTCAGATAGTATGAAGAGGATTTTTTGAATAATAAAGCAATATTGATTCCATCAGGATTGCTGCACTCACTTTGATTTGATTGTCTGTGATTGTGCGAGTGGCCTAGTCATTCGGAGCTCAGTTCACACACAACTGGGTGAAGTGAAAACTGAGGCAGCTATGCACTTTTCACGTTCACACGATGCAGTGAGGGATTTCCACCAGGGGCCTTTTCATTATTCATAGACTCTATAATATTTTCAGGCTGGCACCATTGGCAGAATTATGCAACTGTCTGCAGATAATGAGCGATGGCTGTTGGAGCCTCCGACTCTGGCCACTGATCATTATTTACAAGATGTAATCAGTGGCGCGGATATTTTCCTATGACGTAGTTTATTTACGTGGTGGTTGCTGTGGTGGAGTGTGGCCTGGAGTCTCCTGCACAACAGAGACAACTTGTAGCACACAGAGGTGCAGGAAGGCAGCCGACACAACAAGTACCACAACGGATGACCTCCTCAGTGAGGAGTAGTGAGGACGAGTCGAAGAAGACGACAATGACAATTCCCCTACCTTAACTTCCCATCAGTCCTTCAATTAGATCAATAAAAACAATCGACAAATACACAGCGCATGAAAAACAGCGACAGTATCCATCGTGTGCACTGTCGTCCCACTGCACTGTCCTGGTTCAACTTCTTCTCCTGCAATCACCACAGAGTTCTCAGTGGGTGGGCACATCGACAGAGACGCTGCGACTTCAAGCCATGCCAATTTGTGTCGCACATCCGCTGATAGAAGTTGTGGGTGGTGGGTGGGCGGTGGTTCGTGGACACAGCAATCAACGAGTCCAGCTGGAGAGGAAGGCCGATGAAGATCCACTGTGTCCAAAAAATAATGACAGGGAGTGGATGTCCACAAATATGACAGGGATACGAAGGATGTCCACCAGTGGACGAGACGGTGGAGGTGTAGGGGTGGAGGGAGGGCCGGAGTGAGTCGCGGATCAGATGTCAACTGAGTTGCAAGGGCAGTTGAAAATGCGGTGACAGCTGAAGAGACAGATGCCCGCACAGCTCTGGACTCTCCGACAACTGCCACGTCCAATCCACTCCCTCACTCACTCTCTTCCCCCAAAATTCCTCTTTCTACACAACTAAATGTCTTTGCTGTGTGCAGGGCGCCGGAAATGTGGTCGTCCGCCTGTTTCTGCGTCGTCATGATGCGGGTAGAATTGTCACAGAGTGTCAGGGTGCACTGACAGATGCCCAAGGTACGTGGGAATGAAGAGCAGGCACCGTCGTCACTGCACCTTCTTCATGCGAGCACGGAGACAAGTTTCGGAGGAATGTGTGGCAGAGAGTGTGGCTCTGCTCCTTCCTGCCTCGCTCCCAACCAACTTCTGCAGCGACAGTGCCCCGCCTGCCCCTCCGACTCTACGCTCTCTGCCTGACTCTCTCCGTCTTTCACTCTCACCTACTGTCTCCAGCATGTAAATAGAATGCAGAGCGAGTTCCTGGCTACTACAGCCCGGTGCAAATTTCTTTTCCTCCCCGCAGCCCTGAAACTTGTAGCCTCCCAGCGGAAAAGAAGATTTTCTTTCTGCCTCAGGTCTTTAGCTAGGAAGTGTACATCAAAAGCATAAAGAAATATCTTCGCCTTTCACTTGACTTTCTTTTTTCTCTTTCGCTGTCCCTTGCTCTAGAAATTAAATTCTGTGGTGATTGAGTGGATGTGTAGTTGGGAGGGGGTCTTTGCCCCAGCAAGAGCGACTGGGCTGCAGGCAGAGGAGGAAGATGCCTCCGTTCTGCGTTCTCGGCTCTGATTGATCTCCTTTGCCTTTCTCCGCTTTCTCTCGCTCGGTTGTTGTTGTTGCGCCTTCTGGTTGGTGAGTGAGTAGAGTGGAGGGTGCTGTGTGTGTGTGCGTGTGTGTCTGTTGTGCAGCAGTCGCGTAGACGGACGAAGATCCTCCTCCCAGCTCTCCCGTCCCGTCCGTCGCTCGCTCCTGTCTTTCTGTCATTCCCTACTCCCTCTCCATCTCCTGCCGCTTCCCAAATCTGACAGTCCGATGACCATGCACGATCCACGACACACACAAGAAATATGTCTCCATGTCCTGCTCTCCACAGACTCCAAATCACTCGCCTGCCCATTCAGCCGGAACCGACAAGGACACGAGCATTCAAGCCGTGCACTCACTACGCACCTCGTCCCGAAGCCCGCACTTTGCACATCATCACATCACCAGCGAATAATAGCGCCACTCACTTACCCTTCCTAGATACTCAGTCCGAAAGTCATGGTCAGCCATATCCGCCAGACACACTCGCACAACAACCTAATTATACACCACCTTTTCCCCGTCCCTTCGCATCTTGTAACCTCGAAGGTAGCGCAGCATTGTAAAGAGGCTCACATAATTTAGATTATTTATTGTAAGTACCTACACCTGATAATCATTCTGTTTACTAGGTCCTGGTTACAGTAATCGTCACTTAAAATAGCGGCTACCCCATTTAGCAACTGGGGCAATGTGATCGTCATTTAATCCTGAAATTAATAAAAGATGTGCAATAATAAAATGTCCTGTCATACTGAATTCCTCCACCAAACTCTTTCTCTTCAAGACAATTTCTCTATAAACTTAGGCTACATGATGCAATTCACAGAAAAACAACACCAACAAGGATTTTTATGTGCAGGAGCACAGTAACCGGACAAAAGAGAAAGTTTTTGATCCTGGTTGGTCGCAAAAAAAAAGACTATGCCCCATGTCAACTATTTATCGATGCACACTGTAGAATTTTGTAGGGACGCGAGGCCACAAGGGAAAGCCCATCCTATGATCCATTACATTATATATTAATCCCTGAGGAATGATGCCATAGAACTTCCTACAATTAGCAGCATGATTTCCATCATTTGTTTTCCTGTGTGTTTAGATACATTAACTGACAGTCACCTGCCGTGCAGTGCCAGGTGCACATCCCTAATGCATGCATTGGCTCTAGAGGCTGATATCCTGGAAACACTTCTCACTCGCTGCTTGAATCAATTGCAAATTCCTGCATTTACTTTCTGCTTCTATGTACGTGCATGATGCTTTATGTATGCTGATTCCGACATCCATTTACCATTATCTCGCGATACAAAGTATGGACATTAACATTTATGCCATTTTTACTATGAATGTTCATAAGTATTAAGTATGCTTTGGAAGAATGAATGGGGAGACTATATGAATAAATGGAATTGCTAGTGGTAGTGTATGGAAGGATGGGCAGATGCAAATGATATTATTATCCGCGATGCTTGCAGGTGTGACAGGTGCGTCGTATGAATGTATGGAATGAAAAGTGAGAGACACACGGAAGGAATGATTTTACATCAGCTGGTACGCCTTTTATGAATTCACAAAATACAAGGATTAAAACAAATCATAAAAGTATTTGCTCCACTATCTTCTTATTCTCGTTGTGTTAAGTTGTAAATTTCAGCCAATTATATATTGAAAATATTCATTGATAAAATTTCGTTTATCGTCTACATTGAAACAGTTGGCGAATAATCCATTCGTCTCACTTTGCAAAGAAGGTTGAAACTTTTACAAAATCGACTAAGTCACGAATTCGTGCAAATGAAAGAGCTCGAGGTTCGAGCGTTTGAATCTTATTTTTAATAATTGCTCACTACACAAAAGAATGATTTCCACGTGATATTTGCTAATTGTAGTATAAGTAATGGTAGACCTACTGGATTTTTCAATCTCTCTGTGACTTACTTAGACAAAGCGTTGTGTCGGCATCGCACTCACTGCTCTCCCCCCAATCTCAGAATTTATTCCTTGCAGCTAGTGAGGTCATTAGCCGACGCCTTGCAATTCACAGCCCTCGCCGATCTCCGCTGGCTGGACTTGACAAAGACTCGCTTACATTAAATTATTGGTAGGAAGTACATCAAAACAGGGCATCTTCTTATTCCTATTCCTTCGGCTCTACTCAGATGTTTTGTGGTGTGTGGCGGGTCTTTTAAGGTTCCCGCCAAACAACGTCGACTTGGATCTTAATTATAAATAGGTGAGAAAGAGCAGAGCGTCGAGTACAACTGCTCACAGTCGCCCTCGAGGCTCCGTCGTCAGTGAAGTGTAAATATTTTGAAGGACAGCACATCATTCGTTGGAGGAGTAGCGGTAGTTGCCGCTGCCCCACGACGATGTGTCCGACTGATTCCAGATGTCCGATGTGAACGGGTTGAACCCCAGACCTGCCTGCTCCAACACACAAACAAAATATAAATCAATAAATGTTTATGAATTTCATCCACTTTTTATGTAGGGATATAAATGTTAATAATAAAGGCGGGAAAATCTCGCACCTCGACTTCTCGTTGGTTTTGTGCCATTTCCACTCTTTTGCGGAATCCGGTTTCTTGGAAAGCAGATGCGTTGCCGACGAGGCTGGTTCTCGGAGTGAGATGAGACCGAGAGGAGCCGACGGCGACAGAGTCCGTGAAGTTGTTCTGAATGGGACTGGCGCCGTAGCTGGTGGACCACTTGGAGGCGTTGGAGGTGGAGGTCACGCCCACGCTGCTCACACTCTCCCAGATGTCCGCCTCTCGATCCCGCACGAGTTCGGAAGCCACGCTGGTCGGGGCCGCCACCGAAGGACGCCCTCCCCACTCGGAGAAGACGCTCGTGTCCGCCACGCTCACATTCGGAGATGTAGACAACGGGGCGGCGGTTCCTGAGGCGTTGGCGGGAGAGACGTTGGCGGGACTGGTCCACGGCAAGGCGGATTCCATCTTGGTGGCATCCAACGAGTTGTTCCTTCCACGAGACAAATTGTTCAGCAGTTGAGAGACCGGGTGGTAGCCAGGACCGTCCATCCCGCCGTAATACGTCGGCGGAGTCGTGTACAAGTCTAAACAGAAAAACACGAATAAATGTCAGACTCAAAGGCGACCAATTCAATGGCAGTGGCTGCGGGTTATCTGCACAGTGACGACTTACTGGACGATGAAAAAGTTCGTTGACGCGGAGTTGGGTCAGAGCGCATGCGCTGCAGGTAGTTCTGCTCTGGCACTGGCTTCTGAGCAGCAGCCTGGTTCTGCGCGTGTTGGTGAGGCTGCAGCTGCAACTCCATCGGCCCCTGGGCGGCGGCGGCTGGGAAATTACCCGCGCGCGGCGGGTTTTTCAAAGTGTCAAAGCTGGAGTTGAGTTGCCAGAGGTTGTTGATGACCTCGGAGGCCAGCTCGCCGTTGTATGCCATGTAGGCGGAGTCCGTGCCTTCGGGGCTCACGCTCCCACCGTCGCCCCGCAACCCGCCCACTGGAGTCGCTCCGTTGTCGTTGCCCGCAGCTCCCGAAAGGCGGCTGCTGTAGTTGTGGCCGCCGTGTCCGATGGAGGACACGGGCGGGTTGTATCCGTTCGGAGAAACAAATCCCCCGTTAGAGAACGGCGAACTGTTGTCTGTGGCGACGCTGGTTGTCGGGTAACTCATTTCGGACATTGCCCGCTGCTGCTCCCCGTAGCTCCGGTAGTGCGGGAAACTGTTCTCCACGAGCATGCGCTTCCAGATGTCACATCCGTTGTCGGGCAAGATGTCTCCGCCATGCCACTTGGCCGCCGACACAGGAATTCCGTTAGAGTTGACGGCGGGAGGCGTGTGTTGTCGCCCGGTGGGCATGTGCATGGAGTTGCTCATTGTAGTCATGGCTGGCGGGACTCGGTGCATTCCGTTGGACAAGGTGACGACGGAGCCACCGGACACAGAGCCGTAGTTGCTGCTGTGGTGCGGCCCAGGCGGGGACATCAAGTTGCTCTGCTGAGAAATCCGCGGCTGCCCAATGACGCCGATGCCTCTGCCGCCCACACCCACACCGCCACCCACGCCGCGCCCCCTGCTGCCCATCTGCATCGTGTGCCCCAGGGGGATGTTGTTGTTCAGTTGCATGGAGGAGACGTTGTGCCCGTTCGGACTGTTCACATTCCGCAAGTTCCCGCCCATCGCCATCTGCAGCCCCATACAGTCGCTGTTGTCATTTCGCTTTCCTTGAGGACGTTGCATCACAAATGCTTCCGTCGCTGCAGCTAGTTCCGTGAAGTCGTCGCCATTGGATTGACGAGGGGCGTCCCAAAGAGTCATGTCAGGTTTAGGCGATATGCTCCCTACAAGTACACACACCTCATTTACTTCATTATTTTAATTATTTATAATAATGTCGTAGAAATAGTAATATATGATAGAATATTTTTTAATTATTCCTTAAAAGTCAACATATTGTCCAAAACTACAATTTAAAAATAAATTAATACAAGTTTATGTTGAAGCCGAAAAGTTACATTTTGGATTTTTTCTAACCATAAAAACTGTTATGCAAAAATTAAAAAGTTTCATATTTTTTATATCAATATATATTTATTTAATTGGCGATTTTGAAAAGTTGGGATTTCAATGTAAATGTGATAAATTGAAGGGGGAGGAAAAGATTGCCCTGAATGAGCAGACGCCGTACCTCTGCCGGTGTTGCTGCTGAAGGTGGCCTCCTTCTTTTTCACAGCAGTCTTTTTCTTGGTATCCTCGTTGTAAGCCTCGACTGGACTCAATCCAACAGGCAGTCCACTCTCTTTTCCCGTCGGTGAGTTTTCCTTGATGATATTAGGGGAGACGACAGCTTTGTCCTTGCGGCGCTTCCCTCCGCCAGTTCCTGCAAAAATCGCCAAACAGCTCAATTAGGGTATTTTCAAAGTGTACTAGAGCACTCTATAGAATTGGATGGCAGAGAGAGAGAGAGAGAGAGAGAGAGATGGGGAATGGATGAGGAGGCGGGGAAAAAAGAGGCGGGGTCACTGTCAATGTAGTAAGGCTCGTACCGGGGGTGCCAGTGGTGGAGGTGTCTTTCCCTGAGCCGGAGCTTTTTTCGCTGAGTTTCCTTTCCTTGTCGATGCCTAAATTTGGTAAACTGATGGCCACGTCGTCGGGATTTGAACTTTCGGTGGTCGTTGAGCTCGTTTCTTCTTCAGTCTTGGAGCTTTTGTTGAGGTTGCTCAAGGAAAAGTTGTCGTTCGACTGAGTGGGGGACTTTTTCTTGAGGTGGGACTGCGAGGACTGCTGGGAGTTGTTGTTCCCGCCCTTTTTCTTCTTTCCGCCCGTGCTGGCCGGCGTGTTCTCCTTGTCCTTGTCCTTCTTCAAGACGGCGGAGTTGGCGTTGCTGTTGTAGCTGCCGCAGGAAGAGTCCTCCAACCCTTTGGAAATGTCTAAGAGACTGAGACTAGCTTTCGGTTGCGTGTTCGTCTTGTCCGCCATTTTGTTCAGATTCGACTCCGTGCTGTGCTTCTTTTTCCGGTTACGCAGAGCTCCGTTGTTCGAAGGGTTGCTGCAGCCGTCCGCCGACTGCTGCCCCCCGCCTGACCCTTTTCCATTTGTGTACGTGTTCGTGGAGGTGACTAACGAAGACGACTGGTTCTTTCCGTTCCCGCCGCCTTGAATCTCTTTTTGGTTGCGCTTGAAACGGTTGTCCACCTTGTCGTAAACGGCTTTGAGATCTAATTTTGAGACATTCTCCTTCGGCTCCATCTTCCCTCCTTCCAAACCTGCACAAACAATCATTTCCATTAAGCCCCACTACAGTAGTCCATCCACCCCTTGACTATAAATTCAATTCAATTCTTATTTATTGATCTTCCCTATTACACAATTTGTAAATAGCACACACGCCAACATCATTGCTAATAATTGTAATTGCCATTACAAGTAGCGTCAATTTTAGTGAAAGCACCACTCTTAAAACTGACATAAATAATTTTATAAAAAATGAAACACATTATTTGCGCTCAATAATTTTCTGTTTTGAAAAATTACTGTATCGCAATAACTTTATGCAGTTGGTGTCTAAGAGCTGAATAATATAATCCTAATGATTCAAGAATTTGAATCCCGAAGTTGCAATATTTTTACCTGCTCGACTTTCGGATGGAACAACTCTGATAGTGGCCACAACGGTTGAGGAAACCACAGAGCCGGCCTCAAAGTAGGCCATTAAGGCCGCGGCCACAAATCCCAAAACGATGCCGATAAGTAGTAAATATTTTAGTATGGGTTCCCAACTGGGACGGCTGATAATCGCCGAACAAATGCTCAGCATCCCGCTAGGAACCATTGCCACCAACGAGTAGTTGAAAAGCTGCACAAAATAAGAGAAAATTAATTATGAAATGAGGCATGCACATTTTTATTTCCAGAATAAGATTAACATAGAGGTCGGGTAATGACGTGGAGGTCGCTAAAGAAAAAGGAGTTTACCCCGCCAGTGGAGTCAGTCAAGCGAAGAGATCGAATGATTTTCGCCATGGTGAAATCAGGTGTGAAAGCAATGTCGATGGAATGCGTGTGATTTGGCTGCAAGGTGAACGGATGACAGTTGAGGATTCGAAATCCGTAGCCTTCGCAAGAGTCTCCTTTCGACGCCGAGCTACTCATCGAAGTCGGCCAGAAAGATGTCTGCGGTGGATAAATCTCCATAATCTCAATGTCCAGTGGAATTTCCCCCACGTTTCGAGCCACGAATGATCGTCGTACTGTCAACTGCGGTTGAACATATTTGTTGGTGGGCTCCGCTGCAACGTCAAATCAATTATCACCAAAATTATTTCATTTCCTCTTCTATCAATAAACCACACAGAAATCACTCCTAGCAATTATGTTGGCAGTCTAAAACTTTACTCACACTGACAAGCTTGCAGCAACTTCTCTGTGATCTGAAACAGAAGCGATGATCCAGGAGTTCCGTTTCCTACAGTCATCAACCCTGTTCCAGCACGTCCTTTAATCCACAGTGGCTCGATCCCAGTCAAATTATTCCTATAACAATGTATATACACACTATTAACTTACACAATAGCTTTAAATATATTTATATGGAAATATTTTGACTCACAAGGCTGATTTTAGCAACATTTGATTCGATTTTGAATTTTTAGAAACATTTTTATTGTAGATATTATTTGATTTTACCTTAAAAGGATGACAGTACTGACGACTTCTTTAGACAGAGGTTTAAATTTAGTGCGAAGAAGGAATTTGGCACCAGGCGGAAGAAAAAATGAGACTCCTGGCGAGTCTGCAACACATAAGATGTCTTGAACAAGTTGCTTCTGTACTTGAGCAAATATCACACTGCTATTTGAGTGACTAGAGGATGAAGACACTCCCTCTAAGAAGAACACTGAAAAAAACACATTTTTTTTTAAATTTCCGTAGAATCCTGAATGAACTACTACATAAATTTAAATAAAAAATCAATACGGCTTTAGGACAAGAGAATTTTATTTACCTGTATGACCCTCTGTTGTATTTCCACCTCCGAGAACTCCCTGAACAAATTGTGTCCACATGGGGCCATACTCCGTGGCAAGAACTGCTTGTACGACGAGTGGAAAGCTAGAAGGATTGGTAATAGGAATTTCAACAATACTTTCATTCCCCAGGGCAGTCAAAGGAAATACAATCATCTTTGAAGAGGAAAGTCTTGGCCAGGTGTAGCTGACGCGTGTTACTACTTTGTACTCCCCCATTTCAGTCGTGTCCAGCCAAAGTGACACATTTGATACTGCAATTCAAATTCAAGATTTATTTTTATTTTAAAACAAAAATATATATTCGTATAAAAATAAATGTATTTTAATAAAACTGTCAGCTAACAATGTCGGCAGTTTGAAAATTATTTTTGGGATTTTTAGCCATTGCTTAAATTAAAATTTTATTTCAATGGAGTTCAGTTACCTGTTGAATCTTTTACGTGTTCGAATCGCTTTTGCAGTGTAGAGAGTATTTCCCAGTCAATAACTCCAGTCTCCCAGTTAAGGGAAGTGCCCTTCACCCAATCTTTTCCCACTGAAAGAAAACGAAAACTACGTTAGAGTACTCTGTGACATTATGCAAATGTTTTTTCCAAGACGTCAAAATCTTTCGTTTTGACCAATTTTTTTTCAATACTTTTAAATTTTCAACAAAACATGCACAAAAAGAATTCAAATTAGACTGCGTATTTAAATTAGACGGGACTTACTAGTCGAATCCGTTAAAAATCCAGAATAGCAGTCCGATCCACAAAACTTTCGAGTATCGAAGTGAACTTTGCCCACATAATTTTTGCGATGAGACAAGACTTCTGGATTATCCTGAAGAGTAGAAGGAGTGAACCACATGGATGCAGAGTAATGGCTGCGAAGTCCACGAAGATTTATAGTGTGGTTGAATGTAGAGCTTAAATGTAATTTTTCGGATGAGATCTTCCCCTGGAAATACAAAAGAGAACGTCGGTCATTTTCATCAATGAGCTAATAAGA
>JAAAYG020023525.1:0-17743 GCA_009936455.2 Tomocerus minor | reverse complement strand
ATTGGCATTAACTCACCATGTAATTCATCCCATATTGCGGCCAAAGTTTCTCTTAAGATACAGGATACCGATGAGGGGGATATTCGGTAGTTAAATGCCAGACTAATTTGGGATGATCCAGCTGCCAAATATCTACGTTGACAAAATAGTAATTTTAACTGTCAACTTAGTTCGACGATGTTGTCATTTTCGAACAACTTAGAACAGAAATAATAATAATATTATGTTTAGCTGTAGCACTAGAAGAATGCGAAGACAAAAATCATGAAGCAAGCATATAACGAATCAATAAATCTTTACATATTTTATTGTAAGCCTTTTTATAACTTTACATACAAGTCGAGACAAAAAATTCTTCGTCTTTAGCAGAGTTTCTAATATATTTAACCATATCCACAGATTACATATAC
Source organism: Tomocerus minor (assembly GCA_009936455.2). Taxonomy (NCBI): domain Eukaryota; kingdom Metazoa; phylum Arthropoda; class Collembola; order Entomobryomorpha; family Tomoceridae; genus Tomocerus; species Tomocerus minor. The sequence continues at coordinate 17,333 of JAAAYG020023525.1, read as the reverse complement.
ATATATTCCAATTTAAAGAAATTTTTCTAACGTTTATGTATGAATGTGGTGCACGATTTTTTTTCCTTTTATTGTGGAAGTTCTTATCCAGATTGGATGTTAATTATGAAATAAACATCTCAGAGAAAATATTTCATGCCACTAAAGTTAGTCGTAATTTAATGAATTTCCAAGTAAAGTTTATAAAACGCTACACAATTTTTGGATTTAGAAAATTTTAATTCTAATTTTGCCATTATTGTTCCTGAATCCATTAGGTCAGAGTTGAAAGGTCTTTATTCTTTAGTTTTTGCTGTTAAAAACTGGAACGAGTTCTTCCAATTTGTTGATATGCTTGTAGTGGATGAAAACCAAAGGAAAAGAAATTGTGCTATGGTTGTTAAACGATCTGATGGCCATGTTTTTAGTATAATAGATAATGTATGTAATGGAAAACGTAGTTTTAAATAGAAATTAAATCACAGTTTCAATTTTATTTACGAAAAGCTAAAGAAAAATAAATAAATCAAAGAACATTTGGGATTCAGCGCTCATTAATAATACATTCCACTTAAAAATCACAGTTAAATTAATTTTATTAACGACTATAATACTACTTACTATAGGTACTACCAGTATACTACTATACCAGATGACTAAATGCAATAATAATATTATTGCATTAAACTCGAATTCGTTTAAAATTAGACTAGGTATATATATTACTGGCTATATATTTATAAATAGGTACTAGTAAAATTGGTTTCATTACAATTTAAGTTAATCACAATCAATAAAAGACATATACTTTTGCAATTTGATTGGTAATTTACCAATAATTTCCTTCAGATTGTAAGGGTGATAATTTTTAATGATAGTCATTCTGCTTCTACTCTGTAGATTGAACTGGTATTGAGGAACTAATGTTGTGTAAAGTTTGTACAAGTAGATCAATTTGTCATTTATGTAATAATCAACCTGCGTTCCTGTCCAACAGACGTAATCGCCAAAATCTGTTTCGGATACAAATTGGTGAATATCAAAATTGTGTGGGAGTCTATATCCGGCTGCAACTAAAAGCTTCATCAGTTTATCTCTACCCTCTAGGCGATATATCAAAGAAAGATCTTCAAATCGGACTAGTGACAAATCCGTCCCTAATTTTATCAATTTTTCGGCAAGAAATTGATTTGAATATCTAAATGCACAAACTAATAAATTTTGTTGGTTTTCTGGGTTATTAATAGGAGACTGACCCTTACAAAGCGCAATTGAATTGATATCAAAATCCCATTTTAAATCTTCTATTACCATATCTAAAATATCTAAATTAATACGATCGAGAAATTGGTAAGAAGACTCAGGTATCTCCGTATACCTCCTATTACTCCACTCTAGACAATGATTGATATCATGCAGTGTTTGTTGACGATCTTCTCGACTCATCAGTTTGTAAATTAAATTAACTAATGAAAGTAATTCTTTGTAATCCGTTTCAGACACAGTATAGGTTCTATTTCCGTAGTCAAATCTTGAATTAATTAAATCTGGAATTGGTGATCTGAAATGACGGTTCCAAGAATTCACGTGCAATTTATATGAACTGCGGGATATTTCTTGAAAATGTCTTAACACAGCTTCGAGTAAAATTCTTTTTCCAAAACTAATGACGCGTATCAGCATAGTATACCGTTTCCCTGCAAAAAAACAAAATTGTTATGTAACAAAATAGCTGCAAGATTATGGAATTTTTTTATTCATTATTGAAATAACAAATTGTATCCTCTTCCAAAATAGTTATATCTAATTACACTAATTAATTATACTAATTTTTGAATGCTGAATGTATATATATTTATTCTAAAAAATATATTCTTACTTGTGCCTTTTAGCTTCATCTTAGCTCCAAATTGTGAGATGGCATTTACAATTTCTTCGTCGTAATATTTTTTCTTGGTTGCTGTCTGTATAATGTTATTGCTTTTGAATGGATTTCCACCGTATTCCATGAAAAGTTTAAGGGATTTCAAGTCCTTTCGTCGAACTGCCAGAAGAAAAGGAGAATGCAGAACATGTTCATTGGGATCTGCACCAGACTCCAGGAGAACTCTTATGATGCTTTCAGACGAACCCGATTTTAAAGCTAAATTCAATGGATTCCTTCGTTTGTCTGGTACTTGATTAAACTTGAGTAATTTCTTGATAATCGGAGAATCTTCACAGTACGTCAGCAGGTGATTTACTTTTTCAAAGTTGTTGTCTTTTATAGCTTCGTAGAGGGGCTTTAATAAAATACGTGCCTTTTGATCCTGTAGATCCATTTTCCCTTAAAATGTTACGTTCTATTTAGTAATTTAGCAGTAAATTCTCAAGATTTTTGTGTTCCTAATTAAAAATCAAAATAATTAAAGAAGCTTTCAGTTTCAAATTGGATTAATATTGGATACTTCTAGGCTACTACCAACTGTACCAACCAATTAGCCTTTTATTACAATAAATTCGATTCGTCCTACTACCACTATCGTTGGACTTTTCTCAATGTCTATGAAAGTGATTCTTTCTACTACTTACAAAAGCAGTCTTACAAATTACAAACTTACATTTCTTATTTGTCTCAATGAGAATCTAGACTGAGAGTCTGAGACTAACTTTCTGTGAATTGTAACGTATTTTTACATGTGACCGCTTAACACTGCTATACAAAACACCTGTCGCATTTTCCCTCATTCTCCAGTCCAGAAAATCTACTTGTGAAAACTTCCATGTATTTAGGCTGCATGTAAATTCTCTGCGCTCTAGCCAAGTTTTCGGAGACAACAGAATTCTTTAAAAATTTACATTATTTATTAATACATCACATAGTTAGATATAATTATGCTTTGGTTTTTTTTCACTGTCTTGTACTAGAACAACAAAATATGAATCCTATTTTATTTTATTGTATAATGTAGATAATAGGTAATATACGAAAATTTATAGCTCGCTACTGAAGATTTAAGTTATTTTTGAAGCAGTCAATAAAATAAAATAGGTAAAGTTTATTTGCATTAGAGGAGCGAGATAAGAATTTAATTCGAATTCCTAAAATTGTAAAATGGTCAGTAAACTTAGTCTTACAATCAATAAAAGTTGATGTAAAAAATGCGTGACTGTGACTTTTGATCGTTTAGATCTATTTTTTCGCGGTAAAATGTTTTATTATGTAATTTCTTTAAACAATAAATAAGCAAGTTTTTTGTTTCCTATTTAAAAATCAAAGGCAATTAAATTAAATTAAGTATTCGGCTAATGACGGGGATGCTAATACCAACGAGCAGTATCTTATCTCTATCACAATAAATTCGATTCGAACTACAACTATCGTTGGTTTTTCTGTTTCTACAATTTAAGTCTTTCTTTCTACTAGTCCATAAGCAGTCTTACAAATTGCCATCTTTATTATTCTTTATTTGTCTCAACGAGAATCGAGAATGAGACTAAACGTCTTGGAGTTGTTTGTTATTTTTACATATTTTTCATCGTTGCATATTTTTAAAACTTTGTGCTCATTGTCAACAACATTCTAAAGTGGGTGCCTCAAATCTGAGCTGAAGTCCATTATTGCATCGTTGAACAATTGAACTAATAACAAATTGAAATGAAACAATTAAGGCAGGCAATATCCGTAGAAAATTCTAAAATGAAAATAAGGATAAGTAATATTAATGACCATATGCATAATAAGCATATTGTAATTTATCATATAACTTTCACAACTATGAAGTGACCTTGAAACAAGGTATTAAGCACCTTGTAATGTTTTCGTCAATTACTATAATTACAGCAAATAGCATGAAAATCCGCAAAGCCACAAAAAATCAAGGCTAGTTCTTCCTCCAAAATATTGAAGCTTATAGATGCTTATAGCTTAAGCTATCCCCAGACATAGATATGCGAAAATTACATAGGTGGTGAATCATCGGTAATGCCTTATATGCTTCTAGTAAATATGATAATAATGACTCCAAGGTTATTATTCGTGATTTCAATTCTACTTTTTTTACCTGAACTGTGCAGAGACTAATGCACTGAACTGTTGCATAACAATTCCCACTGAATGAAACTCAACACAAAATGTTTACGTGTTTCCTCAGTGCGAATTGAGTGTCTTTGAGTCTTGTTACAATTTATCTTTATTTGTTTCTGTGCTGGAAACAATGGACAGCAAAATTAAAGAAACGATCGATTGGGACAAAGATTTTCGGTCAAAGTTCGATTCTTACTACGATACTTTAATTGAGGATGGTCCAACCATCCCGGGTGATGTCAGTGAAATAATTCACCCGAAGGATATTCCATGGGTTCAACCGAAACTATTAGAGGAAGGACGAAAATTTGTGCAAAAAAATTTTCTCGGAATTGTTTTAACAACGGTGTATGCTTTGTGTATGTTGTTTGCGGTGAAACCGGTTGCTTTGGTTTTGCTGAAGACGAGAAGATTTAATAAACCTGACGATTCCTTCATTCGTACAAAGGAGACCGTTGACCATATTCGAGGTTGGGGAAGTGTCGATATATTTTCCGAGGAATTCAATGAGAAATTCAAAAGTTTTGAGAAAGTGCGAAGGATGCATGCGGCGGGTGCCAAATCCCGCAAATCTTTTCCAACTGATGAAGAAATGGAAGTGACGGACAGGAAAATAGAATTACTTCGTGTGCTAAAAGCGGATTTGGAATATTTGGACACGAGCGAGTGCACGGAAGAATTACTAACGTGGGACCCACAACTTGTTTTCAGTCAGTGGGATATGGCCGTGACCCAATTCGCTTTCATTGGCTACGTTTGGTTTTACAAAACTTTGTTTGACCTCAGTGGAGATGGCTACAAGGGATTTCTGCACCAATTTGCTGTCAATGGAAGACTTCTTGGCATGGAAGACAAATTCAATTTAGCACTGCATGCAGATCAGAAGTTATTCGAGAAATTCCTAATGAACATCGTTGTTGCCAGCATGAAAAAGGCAGATCTTGGCGTCATCACTTTGCAAGATGCACTTTTCAGTGGAATTGGGAAAAGAGTTCCGTTCTTCACCACCAAATCTGTCTTCTACTTGGGATTTAAAAGAATTCTTCCGAATTTTCAAGGGAAAAATCTGTATGGCTCTATGAATTTTTATGAGAGAGTCTCACTCTATATCGCTCATGCTTTCTTGGTTATTGCTAATTTTAGGATTATCAAATATCCTTTGAATTATATCTTGTTTTTTGTTGTGAACTCCGGGAAACCTAAATAAGTCTAGCGAATGAGGAAATGTCATTAGCATGCTAATGGATATCCTGATATTAATTACTTGTGCCTAAATATTACAAATATTGAGAAATGTAATGAGCATAATGACTTATAATAATGACTATAGTAACATAATTAACTTAATGGAACTAATGATATTATACTTTTCATTATCATAACTTATCTCTTTTGTCAAACATTTTCTATGTTGAAGATGTCAATAAGTTATCTGTTAATATTATTTATCTGTATATATGCATTTATACCTATTATAAGTATCAGTATATATGCTTCTTATAAAGTCTGTGTAAAAGTTGAAGAAGAAATGAATGGTCCGTGAGGTGGCCACTCTTCCTCCAGAATGGAAAGATTTGATGAACGTTATTAAAATGCCATTAAAATAAACGATCTGTGAAGCATCTGTGGACCTGAGGCAATAATTTTAATATAGAGACCTAAATGGATAGACTGGAGTCAGAAAAGTTAATTAAACCGAATTAATACTCTGCAATTCATTATTGTATTAATAAAAATGCATAATGTGGCTTACATCATTTATTATTAAAGTTGCAACTTTTATTTCTTAAGTTTTCGTCAGATGTAATATCTGAATAACCTATAAAAATGATCATTTCAGTACGGGTACCTATACTGCACCAATCTTATTAATGACAAGTGTTGAACAAAAATATATTTACCGTTTTAATCAGTGCATATTATTTCTAATACAAGATCACTATAGCTATATAGATTGACTATTTTTTATAAAGCATCTATTCGCACGTATTGTATTGAGTATACCTTCTTAAACTGCAAGTCATCCAAGCTATAGCCAAGCTCCGTGATGAAAAAGTCAAATGCAAAAAATTCATTTCAAAAATCTTTATTTAAGAACACACACTAAAGCACAGCTTTTGGGAACATATATACTAAATTATTTTGTGTTTATGAAACATTCATATATTATCATGACCTTATATTATAATTATATTTTTTTGTATATTAACGATGAAATACAGATATACAGGCAGAAAAAAACATTTTTCATTTCGACTATAGAAATCAGTATAATAAACTTCAGTTAGATATATTATTTTTCGGTTTTGAAAGACAAACGTTTTCGAGGGGCCAAAATTTCTGAGCGCTAGGGCTCTCTTTTTCCATTTCGATAAGTTCTTGATCAGAAAACCAAAGTCTCATTTCCCTCTTGGCAGCTTCTACAGTGTCCGCCCCGTGAATGATATTCAAAAGGTGGCCAACTACAACTCTTGTCGTAGCATAGTCTTTTCTTATGGCATGTAAATGTTCACGACCTACCGCTACCATGTCCTCTCCTTCCCAAACCTTTGAAAAAACACAAAATAGCCTTTTTGCTGCATGATTAAAATATTACCAGTAGGAAATAAGAGAAAGGATATTAAAACATTTAAAGGCAAAAATTAATTCAAAATCTGCAAAATATAGTTATACATAGCACGGTAAAATATTTAAATCGTTTAACTTTTTATAGTATGGAATATAATTTGGTTTTCTGTTTATGTCTGGTTTTTGGGTTAGTTTCTTATTTTATTAATACTAGGCAAGCATTTAAGGATATAAATTATATTTAATATTTACCATAGGAATAACAGGTCCAGATGTCATGAAATCAACCATTTCAGTGAACCAAATTTCTTTCTCCATATCTGCGTAATGTATTTTCACTTGTGTCTCATTTGGCTGAAATTCACAAAAGTGGTTATTAATTAAATGTAAATTAGTGTCACAAATTATTAATTGCCTAATTATTTATTACCCAAACTAATTTCATGGCCAGGAGTTTACATCCATCAGGACAACCATTTTCAATGCGCTTAATTGATTCTCCGGCAAGTCCTCGTTTCAGGGCATCCGGTTTCAGTAACATCAATGTTCGCTCTACTTTTTGTCTTTCTAGACATGCACCACTTTCAATATCTTCTTTACAGGTTATTAAAGAAAAATTTTGAAAACAAATCCATACTAAAATCAATAGCTTATTCGTGGATATCATTTTATTATTTTTCCACTGGATCCAGCCAACAACACACGCACACACTTGCTCAATATCAGCAATTCAGATATGGGTTAACATTCTCTGCTTTCTGGGAGGTCGAACCAGGAGAGACCATGAACTTGAGCTATGAACATTTAAGGCAACAGAACAATACCTAATACCTCTCATTACTATTCCCTATTGTGTTAACAATGTAAACAGACAATTACGCGCATGTTAATTCCCAATTAGCTTCAAATTATGTAAATACTAGGGAATATTCATATGCATCGACATCCTATTCATAGATTACATACAAAATTGGCCAGAAAGTTACAAGGCGTATCTAGTCAAAACTACCAATTACCAAACATACTCTCATTAACGGAATGGAACATGAAAGACAGTTGTTTCTACAGGGATTCAGACTATTTCAGACTGATTCTTTAGCCACGGACGGTTAATCTTCAGAAACATCCATTTTCATTTCTTTTCCTATAAGCTATCGATAAGATTAAGCCGATTAAGGGTTGGGTCAAAAGGCAATAGGCTTTTTTCAATGCAATGATTTCTAATTATGCAGAGCAAGCAATACACGTGTAAGGTGTACAATATTTTTAGCTTACTGTATATCTCCGGCCCTATAAGTTCCAAATCAATCTTTAGGTGTTTTCCTTAACAACTACAAAATAACTTTGAATGCTCAATGCCTGCAATGTTACACTATTTATATTAAAAAAATATAATAATATTGGCTAAATGTAAAATAGTGGCCTATCACATATAACCATATAGCTATTATCTAAATTGATATTTGACATATCGACAGTGGATTGCCAATGTCAAATTTTTTAAAAATGTTTAAATAACGCATATATTCTAAAAATTTAATTCCAAAATTAATTTTATTAAAAGGAAGTATTATATCACTTACGAGTATTTATTTACAATTGCACAACATTAAAAAAACATTTTAGATCGTTAAATAATCAATACTTATCTTCCTAAAACACACCAGTAAAAATATTAGTCAACACTAACCCATAGTTTTGTATTTCGTCAATAATTAATTAAATGATTTTCGCAGTCCAGGAATCCATTACATACATCCAAAACAGACAAACTTAGAGTCTTGATCATACCTAAAATTAAAAAACAGTATTATTAATTAAATATCAAAAATAAAATTATGAATATTCAATGTATTAGTTGTACAATCATAAAGGTTTATTACATATTGTATTGCTGAAAGAAATAAAAATTATAAATTCCTATTATTTACATCGACACATGACGAAGACTGTAAAATATAAATTATGCATTATATATAAAAAAGCATGTAAGAAAGCAATCGCAGTTTAGAAGTAAATACAATACGTAGAAGTCGATACATTGACAAATTCTTTAGCAGGTATATTATTTTTTAAATCCCTTTTTCTTACTTTTCAATTCCACATAGCAAACAGAAAGATGCTCTGCATTTGAAGCACTCGGACAAATGGCATATAGATTTTTCACAAAAATTGCACTTCTCCACGACATTTCTGTTCATGGTCCAGCAGTAGTGGCAAGGTGGGGTACTATTGTTTGAAAAGTTTCTTTGGCGTCCGTTAACTTCCAATGATAATTGAGCAGGTTTATTGAAAAAGTTTTTCGATCCTTGTCGAAGTGCAGCTAAAGTAGTCTCTAAAATTTTTAATTATAAGAATTTCGCTGTTTACACATCTATATAATTCATATAACCAAATAACTAATGTACATAACATGTTACATAAGTTTGAAAAAATTAAGGGTGCAACGAATGCAAATACACAATAGTAGTCGAACAATGAAATATGAAAAACGTTTTACTCTGATTCAGTTGGAATTGGTCAGTTGTAAACCTTGTTTAATTGCCCATTTTAAAAGGCCGAACTTCATAAAACCAATTTACAGTAATTTTCATATTTTTGGTCCCAATATTTACTTTTTTGGATTTTGTTGTAATCACGTTATAAATATTTATTTAACTGGAAAAATGTAATTGACATTGGCTGGTAGAAAACGAAAACGATTATAGGAAAACCAACGGTTTTAAACTATATAGATTTATTTATTGTGGATTTTGGATATTTCTATTATATGAGAGTATGAAAAAGGTAATTTTGATTTTAATGGGACATCAAATTGTAATTCGGTATCGTATTAAGGTATCGTATTCATAAATCATTAAAAAGTAAAAATCCTCATGCATAATTCCGTATTCAAAGTCCGAACAAATTCGAACACATAAGCTCCAAAAATTAAAAAACAATCAAAAATAAAAAACAATTTAAAGTCCCGCCTTCTGGCAACTGCCTGGGAGAAAGTACCTTGAACCTGTGCCGGCAACTGTAATTTGAATTTCTTGGATTGACCGACTATCCAGGTGTCTTCCCCAATTTTGCGTTTTGTTCCGGTCATTGTTGAAAAATGGACAAGATTAGCGAAGGTCGCCACGTCTTACTTAGGAGGGGATTATCTGACCGAGTTGTCACTTTTTCTTCACAAAAGTAATTTTGACTTTGCCCACGATGTTTTTGACCACACTACTCTCACTATTTAGTCGATACACGTGCACACTGCGATATCTTTAACCTTCTTCCCCTGATTTTAGGATATAAATTAATTGGTAATAGACGAGTTCCCAAACGGTACATAGGCGGCCACCTGACGGCCGCGCCACTTTTAAAGCAGGGCCAAGGCATGCTGTTTAGTTCGGCCCGGATTCATTTTCGGCTGAATTAGGAATACAATACTGTTCTAAGCACACTCAGCCGAAAATAAAGCCGGGCCGAACTAAACAGCATGCCTTGGCCCTGCTTTAAAAGTGGCGCGGCCGTCGGGTGGCCGCCTATGTACCGTTTGGAAACTCGTCTATTCATTCACATGATACTGTTTTTCAATTTCAGAAGTGTCCATTATGGGAAAGGGAGTAGCCACGTGGAAATTGACTTGGCCAATGCCAAGGACTGTCCAATGTACTCGTCTTTCAATATTGAAAAACATGGCAAAAAGTTTATTTTAGAAAGAAATAGCGAATTTCAAACCGGCACTGCCTTCGGTTAGCAAAATTACATTAAAATCACGTATTTTTTGGCCTTGGTAATAATATATTTAATACTGTTGATTTAAAAATTAGAAGGTCCTCAGAAATGTGGCACCGACAATCGTAACATTATGGATGTGAGCAACAAATCAGCGGAGGAAATAATGAAGATGAAAGAGGAGGGGAAAAGTGGAAGGTGGGTTTAGCCATCATTGTTATCTTATTGAACATACTTTATAATTATAACTTTTTCATTTTATAGGGAAATCCTGGAGAGTCTTGTCAGCAGCTCTAAAAATTTTGAAATGAAAACGGAATATTCACAGCAAAAGTACCTAAAGAAGAAAATGCTTCACTACAGTGATTCCATTCATTTTCTTCCTGTTGACCTCTCGTTCCTCTGTCAGCACTACGGGTATATTATTTTTATCATTAAACCGGATATATAAAGTTTTTGTTTTTACACAGGAAAAAAATATACAAAATATGAAATCGAAGTCCTACAATAACCTATCAATATTTTTTAACGAATAAAAATGAATTGTAATTGAATTGACAGGCAATTAATTTTTGTAAACTAAAATGAAAATTAAATAATCTAACACGAAATTAATTGACGACAAAAATAATGGTTTCTCGTGTCTTTAAAGTGCTTCGTTTGTTGAACGTCCGTGTTCGTGTGCGGCGAACTCCCGAAATGAAACGTTTCATATCTCGAAATATCATGCCCATTGGCCCCTCCCCCCACAGAAAACTTTTATGTTTGATAAATATTGATATGTTTAATTAGTACGATACGTGTGGAGGCCGTTGCACAAATGCTCACTTACGGTAATGTCCATGCAAATGGAAACTACATTGTTTACGAAACGGGGATGAATGGAGTTCTGGTGGCTGCTGTGATGAAAAGACTCGGAGGACATGGTAATTGTATTCATGTTCATTTGGGAAGTTGCCCTCAAAGACAAGCTGTCAATTACATGGATTTTCCCTCCCTTCACGTACTTCGCAGTCTCGACGTATTTTATTTGGATCGTCTCGCGGTAATTACTTGCCGTGGCGTTTTTACTATATTTAATTCTTTAGATCAAGATAAATACAAAATATTTATTGGTTTTATAGCAGGAATTGAAAAACGAAGAGGAGGAAGGGCCTAACAACAAAAAGGCCAAACTTGAAGTATTTTTTTATTGCAATTTCAAATTATATCTTTAAATTTGGCAATTATGTCTTAAAATGCGTATATTATGAGAATATTAATTGTGTAGGTGAATTTGGCGACGACCAACAGGCAAATGAATGAAGAATCGCTAAAATTCCTAAGCGAAAATTCAATAAATGGGCTGCTAATGGCCGGCAAGGAACATCCATTATCTCTTCTTAAGAAACTCCTACCCTTCATTGCCCCATCCTCTCCACTCGTCATTTATTCCCAACTTGTCGAGGTAAATGCATCAATTCTGGATATATGTCTTTTTAAAAAATGTAGTCGCTTGCTACTTTGACTGTAAGAGATTCAATAGCCATGCTCAATTGTTTTTAACAACTTTATGTCAAAGGGTAAAACGTTATATATATAATGTCTTTTTTTGTTTTAAATTCAAAATAGCCACTAGTGGAGTGTTATGAGTATCTGAAGGAGAAGAATGCTGCTATCAACATTCAAATTGTGGACAACTTTTACCGAGTCATGCAAATTGAAGTAGACCGAACCCATCCTGAAATCACAATGAATTCTGGGGGATTTATTCTCTATGCTATTCTCGTCCTCAGCTAAATTTTTTAATTTGATTTTTTATAACCAATTCATATTTAGGTATAATATCAAGTTTTTTACCTAATAAAACTGAGCAATCAACAATAATTTTTTACTATTGTAAATCAATAACCATAGTTTGGTTTGGCTTATGGCGGTCCAATATTAAACAGCTAAAAATAAAATAACGGCCTAAAGTCTCATTACAATCGTTTAAATAGTCAATAATTATTGTAATTATTCTTTACTGATTCAGTAAGCACTCTCTGTGTCTCAGTAGCATGTTAAGCCCCACATAGAACGGCCATTCGCCGTGACCTATTGACATTGATACCAAATTCGAAATGGAAGTACATTTAAACCCGAAATAAATACTGTAAAAAGTAAGCATATGCAAAATTTTTCATCCTCTTCGGAGTTATTGGGCCAAGAAATTATGAACAACTAAGCCTTTAATTTTACAGAGAATGAATAATAATTAGTTGGTATGAAGGCTATAACCGCATAATTAAGTCAAGTATTGTTATTGCTGTTTTATTCCGTTCAAGATTCCGAAAACGCTGAAATGCGAGCAACAATAAATATTTACTATTCGTACACAGGTGTACACTAAATAGTGAGAGGTAATGTTGATGTTCTTTCACGAACATCGTGGGTAAAGTCAAAATTCCTTTTTTGGACAAAAATTATTCTCAATTCTGTTCTTTAGTCGTCCCTTTCCCCGATTCCTTAGTTTTTAGTTTGGTACAACAACTTGACCACCTTTAGTAATCCAGTCCTAATTATCAGCTGTAACAACACTGACAATGGGTAGAACAAAACGGAAAGAGGAGGACACTTGGATCGTGGCTCAGTCCAAAAAATTGAAATTACAGTTGCCGGCACAAGTTCAAGGTATTTATTTCGATGAAATATTAAATTGTATCGTGCATCTGAATCTTGAAGTGTGCAAAATATCGATGGTACAACGCATTACTAAATACTACTGATTTTTAAACCGAAATGGATGACTAAATCGTTGGATTGCCATTTGCTGAAATTCCACATGGAATGGTCTTCATGAATTCATAAAGACGTCGAGACAAAATACACCGCTTAGGAACTTTCGGCTAACCTAACCTAAAAACAAATAAGCATGCCCCCACCGCTCACCGCTTTGATGTATTGAATGTTACCCGAAAGTCCTCCAAGCAGCGGTGTAAGCGGTGGCGGTGTATTTTGTCTCGTCTCAAGACAGGGTAAAAAGATGTGCCGTATCCGCCCCTCCCCCAAATCCTAGAAACAAAGAAGCTCAAAAAATTCAGTTAAGCATAAATTGATTGATCATTTACTTTTGAAACATTTTATCCGGCTGTTTGGGGCAGAATTAGTGCTATTTTCAGTTGGTGAACAAAAATTGAACTCCCATTTTGAGTATGTTCATTTATAATAGTGTACTATTAAAGTTGAATACTATGTATTTTCAGGAAAATAAAATAAGTTTTCAATAGTAAACTTTTAAGTAGTAATTTTCATTTTCAAAAAAAGAAATTAATTCGTATTGGTTTAACATTGGATATTGAAATACCGCACAGTGACAATAAATATGACACTTTACCGGAATAATATAACAACGACAATATTATCAGTCTCACATTTAAAGTCTCATTTACTCGTGATCGTATACCTCACATCTCACACTCCAACACTCCGAAATAATTTTCAATTGCATCCTTCATAGGTATCATTTTATTTTATGGACATCGTGTTGCTTTTCGGTTTGTGCAGGGTTTTAACTTACTTTATTCTACCTTGACACATTTTAAAATTCGGGTTTTGAGAAGCAGTTAATTAGCACAACTTTATAGTACGTATACGTATATCACATATAACATTAATAGTATTATTGGACATACCAATTAATTTATTATCTGGTATGTCCAATAATGTAATGGGTAATGGTTAATGGGTAATAATAGGTAATGATGCCACATTTTATTCTAAAGCTGCAGCTGAGCTGGTTGTAAATGTGTGTGTAGTGTATAGTTACAAATGAAACGAATCCACAAAAGCAATGAGCTTGCATGATGTGCTCATGGCCTTTACATTTTACATTAGATTAGAGCGATTGCGGATAAAAATTCCTGGAACACATTGACGTGTTTAAAGTCCAAAAGGGTCCATTGCTGCTTTTGTATTAACCTGACATCAATATTAATGCTTACATTTAACAAACATTCTCATAAAACAAGTAAATGTGTTACAAGGTCTAAAAGCGGCAGACAACATAATCAATTGATTGTATTATTATAATCGTAATTATACCTAAATAGATTATAGATAAATCTGCAGATAAATCTATAATTAACTACATAGAATTACATGTATATACAATCCTGATTCCTGATGGGCTACAAATTATAACAAGGTAGGGAAAGAAGTTGAAAGGCAAAAATTATTTCAACAAAGTAGGATATATAATATGATAATATTATAATATATACCTATGGTTGATTATAATATATTTATATATCATATAATATGATAATATGTAGTCTTTTTTTTTACTTTTTACGGAAGAAGTGTGATTGTTTTATAAATCCGCAATTCCATTTTACTAGGATGTATAACTAATGTAAGTAAACCATAATAACCTAAACCATTCATCGTCGCTAGCAAATATATCGATATCAATTTATGATTTTATCTATTATCACAACGTGACCATAAATATCCTTGTTCTGTGTATCCCGTGTATCCATAGCCTATATTCCATCCTCATTGCATATAATACTTAACACAGCTGACAAAAATACATAAAAATGTCATTGTGTATGAGGATGAACTTGCATTTGCAGCATTTAAGCACCTAGGGCAAGACAGACTCAGATAAAAAGGACGTAAAATGTGATTGTACTTTTGAGCTGACACTCTTGCATATTAGTTTCAGTTGGTTTGGGTTTTGTGGTGCAACAAGTGATACAAGATATATGAAACTACATAAGCACTGTAGATGCAGAACAGTATGTGTTTTTGTTAAGTGAATAATTTTGTTATAGTATAGCATATAGATACCAGTGACGAATATACTGGTTACATTTGATTTAAAAATAGCTAAATAATAATAGCAACATGCGCATATAATTGTTCCAAAACAAATAGGTTTTTTATTGTTTTTTGTCCGTGGCAATTAGTAGTACCAACCTAAAGTGCATTATTTCTTTGGGGACATCAAAATAAGTATAAACACTCTGCAAGAAATATGGAATGTTTGCGATTGAATTACATACTTCCAAAAGGCAAGCATTGTTGATACAATTTGAATTGTATATTTATTTCAATATATAAGTAGATATATCTATATATATAATTTCTGTAGTTTACCGCTATATAGGAGGGGATATAAGCATATACTTTTCAAAGTTGGAATTAAATTGTTCATTATATATTTAATAAATTCAGATTGAATTTAATTTAGTGTGAAACAAGTTGCAAATTTGGTAATACCACCGAACGAAAAACTTGGATGTGGGGTAACAAAATATTTTCCAATAGTAATTTTATTAATTTTATTTCTTTTCAGGGAAAGACTTGATTGTTTTGATGACAATGGCTACATGTGGTGCTATTCTGTTAGGAATCCTCGTATATGGACAGGAAGGACTTGTCGACAAATGTACAAAATCTGAGTTCTGGGACCTTATGAGTGTTTTGCTTTCATTTGCTGTCATAATTGGATTTACAACGTACCTCCTTGTTTATTTTGCTGCCCATTGCGTTGTTTATATTGCAATTAGAGTTTTAGTGACACTCCTCGACCCAGTCAACCCGCAGAGAGTTCGAAGAAATTTTAATCGCCTTTTTTACAAAAATAAAGAGAATTAATTATATACCAAAAATGCAGCGGACAAAGAACAAACATTCTACACCGATGGTACCTAACGTAATTTTTAACTTGATACTCAAACTGAATAGGTTAGTCTCATATACTTTACAGTATTGTTTTTAATTATGGAGAAATGGAGAGCCAATTATATAGTATAATTATAGTATTTACAATAATTACAAGTACATATTTTTTATCAAAGTCCGAAATTTTTACTTAGATATTCCAGTGTATTTTTATACGCTTTTTCACGATTTTATGCATGAAACTTCATCAGTATCACTAACTATGAATTTAAAGAACATTTTGTTGTAACGAATTTCTGTATTGCTTAGTGCTCGCAATAATTTATAGTATGATAATTATATTATGACTACACTACAGTTAATTATGATGCACATTTATTTTACTTTGTGGTAACATTTGTATATCAAGTATTTTTCTGTATTCTGCTTTTATACCATATAATAGTCATTAATTAGTCAGTATTAAATTGATACTATTTTAGTATTTACGAAGCGATACATTTGTACAAGGCTTGATGTTGGCAGCTTTTGAAATAAACCATAAAATTTTATGCATATGTTTAACTTGAATTGTTGAGTATTTTTCATATGAATCTTAGTTATGATGGTGTCAAGTCTAGCATTTGTTAAAATGAGTTGGGAGTAGAAATGTTGTACAGGTTTGCATGCAACTAATTTTTACTAAATGAAATTGATTGATGGCGATTGATGATAAGAGAGTATGATGCATTAATTTATGGACACAAATAAGCGCATAAAAGAATTAATATATGTAGGTATCAATCATTAAAATATTTTTATTCTAATAACTACTTCAAATTCAACAAACAAAAAGTCAACAACAAATTGTAGTATAGAAATAGGCTTGAAACATCATCGGATAAATGATACAAAAATTAGATGTCTACAATAAAATACTGTGATCAGTACAAGTAATCAATATCAAAGTACACAAAGCAGTATACAAAGTATAAAAACATGTTATAAAACATGAACTAAAACAACACTAAAAAGGTAATTATTAAAACAATTACAAATGAAGATCTATTTCTTCAACTAAATAATAATATCAAGTAAGTATTACAAAAATATCTACTGGATTTCTGCCATGGATTTACAAGAAGTGTAGTTTGTGTTGCAGGGCTTGGTGGGCGTGTTTGGAGAGTGAGATTCCAGTCAAGAAGGCCAACTTGTGTGCGTATTGACAAGGAGCAGGGACGGCGACAGTACCCGACCAGTTGAAGTACAAGTGGCACATTTTGTAAGAGATAATCTGGATACGATCCGGAGTCAGCCCTTGCGTGTCGTGCAGAACGTTGAAAGACGTCGGACTCACCGTCCCTTGACGCGCAGTCTG
>JAAAYG020023514.1:0-17743 GCA_009936455.2 Tomocerus minor | reverse complement strand
AGGTGGAACTGCGTGTTGCCACTTTTGTTCAGGTTCCTCAGGGATTTAATGACACCCGTGTTTTGGTTGATTTGGAATTTGTCGGCATCGGCCCCGCCCAGATAGTATCTAATGACGCTGTTGAGACCAGCGTCGATATCGACGGCGGACACGCCTAGGACGTAGCCACCCGTCGCCGTATCGTCGGGGATTTTGACGGAGTAGCGCGCATTGTTGAATTGAGGTGCATTGTCGTTCTTGTCCTGGATGATGATTTGTACTTGTACAGTTGTGCGTCGTTGGAGGACGGGACTGGAGTCGGAGGCTTCCACAGTCAAATGATACACATCTTGCAACTCACGATCGATTTGACCTCGAGTGATTATCTCTCCAGTATCCTGGTTCATCTCGAATGGCCCTCCTGCTTTACCCTCAATTGTGTACCTAAGAAAAGGGAAAAAACCATTTCTCAAGTCGTGAACTAAAGTAAAGAGCCACTGGACAAAGTGTGAGAGAAGGCCACGAAAATTTGATCCACTTCGCTCTCTGCCTCCTCTGAACAGTGCAGAGCGGGCAGAGAGATCGTTTTCGTTAGGTAGGCAGAGATCCTCCTGCTCCTACCAATTTACATCTTGCCAGTGTTATTTATGGCAGAAGGTGGATCGAGACGTGACCCTCTCACATTATTTCATTTATTTACCTGATTTTGGCATTTAGTCCAGTGTCCATATCCACGGCAACTACCCGAGCCGCCACAGTTCCCGGCACCACATTTTCATCCACTAGAAACACGTAGTGATCTTGTGGGAAGAATGGGCTGTTGTCATTTTGGTCTTGAACCACAACTCGAACCATTCCAGTTCCACTGAGACGAGGCGTACCTGCATTCACATAGAAATCCTCATTTACTCATTGTTCATCTCATTTCTACTTAGGTAACTTAGTCAGTGCATTGCTAAAAGATAGACGGACGTGCACGAGGAGGATCACTTTAGTATCGATATCCAGGCATTACTCTTCAAAGCATTAAAACACTCCTTCACTTTTTATAGCTTTAGGTTACACACATTTTTAAATACCCATCACCCTTCTTCTACGCTTTACTTACATGCCTACAATTGCAATTACCCAGTTCAAACTATTTAATATATTATCTATCTCCAATTATGCATAATCAGTTCTGACCTCTTGCAACCACTTCTCATCCTTTCCTTTAATTACTTTACAGACCACATACAAAACAAAACCATAGCCAGCATCTCCAGTCCTATAACCCGCTCTCCAACAACCTTCGCCAAAACACATCCCAGTTTCAAAATTGTTTTGCATTCCATACTACAATCAATCAAATCCATTTAAATCAACACAATCCATCCACTGATTATTAACACAAAAATAGATACATTGAAGCTATTCTACTGTAAATATTCTCCGAGTCATAAAATCAATTTATTCAAGTTTATTCTTAGGCAATCCTGAATTACAGGTACTCGTTGTAAATAAATAGCAACTAACGCTTATATACACAGATACATTTGGCAACCTTAGAAACTTCTATAACATTTCTGTATTATTTTATGACTCGTCAAAGTTGGGGATTGTAAATTCTGTCTTAACACACTTTACTTTACAGATAGACAACTTTTAGGCAAATAGCCATGTACTATTAGACAAAATGATTTACAACGTGCATAGACAGCCTGAACAATTACACAACTATCAAATGCAACTCTCCTTGAGTATATTGAAGAGCAACAATGTATCATATTCTAAACGTTTACATGATCTATAGCTAGTGCGTCCGATGGAATTTTCAGGATGGGATTTTCACACCTTCTCCAGGATACTCTTAGAACGAGCATCCTGCAGAGTTACAGAAAGATACCAATGGGCTTACTTGGCATCCCTACAATCCTTATTATCATAATTATCAATGTAAAGGCTCTCGATTGTAAAATTCTATTTCTCTGTAGTAAGCTGCTCAATTCATTCCATTAGAGTTTAAGAAATTGACTCCTGCACATAGTGATGAGTTAGAAGTTTTTGTAGATTCCTTGACGACTGAGACGTTGGAAGAGTTGAAGAGAGTTAGAAACAATTGTAATATTGTATGAATATCTAATTGGGTACAGCGATGCTGTAAGCATTATTATCCTATCATAATCATAAATAAGTAAAGTGAAATAGATTTGAAAAGTGAGTCTGAAGAGAGAGAGAGTAGGACTTGTTAGTTGGTCGGAGTTTATTATAGGTAGATCCATTTGAGGAGTCCTACCTATGATGCAATGAGATGAAAAGCCAGAGAATGATTTTAATAAGTGGATATGGAGAATGGTCATTGAGGGGAATTGGTTAATGTTCTTCCAGTCTGCTCGTATATATATAGGAATATTTGGCAGAAAGAGAAGAATTATTTGTTGATTTCATCCTGGGATTATATAAATGTGCTAATGGTTTTATTGGAGTTGTAGTGAGCTTTGGCCAAATAATTGTGTGCATGGCCTGAGCGGGTGTTCGGTTGTGTCAGTCTGAGAAAGAAGACTATGTAAGGTATGCAAGCAATGGCAGTCGAGGCAGTGGAAATGGCTGGACTCTAAGTAGTGGCTAATATAATACTAATATTATGCATGTCTTGGAGTTAAAGTGTGTGAGACTGTGGCAAGTGGAGCTGAGTTGGTAGCCAGTGGATGGAAAAGCGTCTGTCGAGCCCCACAGTTGAGTTTGGACGAGTGAGTGAGGCAGGCTGAGCGTCAGACTAGATACGATACGATCCATAAAAACCAGCATGTTTTCGTAGTGAATAGCCAGACTAGGCGAAATAATGTTGCCGTACCACAACATAAATCAGCGAGATATTCCACAGAAAAGGAAGGTATAAATGGAGAAAGACAAACCATGAATTTTATTTTCATAAGTCATTCCTGTCGCTATGTTAAAAAATATTCTGAGGTCCAGGTCCAAGATATACTTAATATTATTCTATTGCTGTGCCTCTCTCTCTCCATCCATCCACCTAACAAAAAGGACCATTCTTAGCACTACAAACGACCTACAACGCTACAGCTCCCCATTTAATACACAAACTACGACAAATACTAACTAAATGAATAGTAGACATGCCTTATGCCTGCATTATATAATCAGATTCTTTGCATTGTGCTCTGCAGAGGCCCATCTCTGGCAGGCCCAGCTAAGAACAAGGGCCGACGACGACGACCTAACCACATCGTATCTCTCCCAACTTCACTAGCTCATCTTATTACATTGTTATTATAACTCTGACTACAACAACGTCCAGCTGCAGCCGCAACAGAGGCACGTTACAGAGGTTTAGGCAGTTCATCTGTCTCTACTCACACCACCCTTAACTTAACACACGTAACCAACGTGGAGTTGAACCTCCTTGCTTTCCACTAACTCCTAGCCTTCCTTCGCATCTTTCTTCTACGCTCCTTCCACTATCTCCTACTATTTATTTACTCCGTCTCTTCTTAACTGTCTTAACAATAACCTCTTCGGCTTCTTTCTCTACACATCCAGCCAACAACAACCTTCTCCTGCATCTCTAGCCATAGCAGTCAGTCAGCCCAGCATTAGACGCTATCCAAACAATGCTATTCCTATAACTATCTCTCATTGTCAGTAATTTTACACTAACAAGTCTCGCTCAGTCAGCAGTCTCATCTTCGAGCAACTAACTAAACTTTCATGCTGCATCCTCCTCTACTCTACTCTACGCTTCAGCTATGTCCACCTATCCTAACTATTCCATTCTATCCACTCTATCATAGCCCCTATCTTTTACTCTGCCGTTTCATCCGCACCGTATCAACCCTATTAGCACCCTTCAATACTCATTTATTTTGCAAAATTAGAAAACCTATTTCATTGTATTAATTGGATAAAATATATTTCATCTGCTAATTAAAATCCTGGAATTTCAAAATAATTCCTTTGTCAATAATTTCTCAATTTTTCAACACTTTACTACATTAATAAATAAAATGTTGATATGGGATAATTTAAACTAAATCATGATGATGATAGTAAGTTAAAGAATCTTCTTTAATAATTGACGAAGGGGAATTATTTAGCATAGGATGCAATGTTTCAGGGAGTACGGTGACTATTTATTATCTCCTGCCAACAATGTGCACAATCCACCAACAAGATATTAGATGCAATGAAGCTTTTCTAGTATTATAATGGAGGAGATCCCTTTGGTTTCAGATTCACGTATATTATGTAAGAAAGTGGAGATGGAGCATTCAACTAGACACAGCAGCAGCAGCAGGTTATTATGATATGTATGTTTCTAAACCGACATACCAAAGGTATATCTACTTAGAGAATAATGTCTCTACACTAAATATTTATACATACCTAAGCATATGTCCGTTCGTGAATTCATATCATTACTGTGAATATATTATTAGTAGTTGGCTAGTAGTAGTTGTACTATCTGTTATATTATATTGTATAGAAAGAGAGAAGGAGAGAGAGAGATGCACAGGTGTATTCCGTAAGAAAGAAGGTATTACTATGTAATCAAACTATCTGGCTTGCTATGAATATATGTAGCAATAACTCTCTTTATCTAAAAAGCAAAGTTGTATGAAACATGCAAGGCAACGTAGGTATGTCTTCAGTTCTTGGGCTTAACCAAAGCTAACCTGGCTTGGCCTGCCGAGTTTGACTTCACTTGTCTTGACTACTAGACTGGACTGGAATGGAGCTCTACAGAAGGTAACTTTATAGCTAATGTACTACATACACAATATATATATGTATATATATATATGTTTATATAATATATATATATAATAAGTGTGCACATCAGGTTTTTCTAAAGCCACAGACCAGAGTTGAGTGAAGAAAAGAAAGGAAACTAAATCCGATTCAACAAACCACTAGAATCATTATTACACTTTCAATATTACAGTGCTAAAGCTAGGCACACACACATCTCATCTAATGCCATAGTATAGAGAAGAAAATGAATGGCTTTCATTTCATGGTTATATAGTCCTCGCACCCGTCCATATAACTAAACTTACACTTACACTTAGGACACAGGAGTCAGTCATGAGATGCAAAGCTTATTATTAACCTATAGAAAACCAATAGAATCAATTCCTCGACTGGAATTAAAATCACTAAATATCACGTATTGACACCAGGCAATTCCATCACGCTAACAGGAAAGGAAACTGATGATGACAAACGAATCTCATTCTCTAGCCTCACACCCCAGCACTTACGTAAGTACTTACATAGTTAGTGGCGTGGTACTCATGAACTTGAGAAACGATTCTATTCTATGGCATTTCACTATCAACGCAAATGGCTTTCTTCCAGAGGAAGTAAGTCATCCTGTTCTGGTTTGACGAGAAATAAAAACTCCTCTTCGTGTTAAAAAAGGTTGATATGAAGGAATCACCTATAAATACCTCCTTTCTGTGCTTTATTAATTCTCGCTTGATAACAACTGTTTTTTTTCATGTCCCACCCAGAACATTCTCTGGAAATAAATTGTATCTGCATGCAAAGGCTCAATAGCATCTCATTTCTATAATCGGTGCCAGTAATTAGTAATTGAGACTAGGTACGCATAATTTAAACAAAGTCTATTTTCAGGGGGCTATTTCACAAAGATCAAAATATTACAATTAATGCCTGCCCATCAACGGAATTTTTATGAGAATCATATTTCCCCTCAATTGTATAAAATTGTAAGATTACAATTACAATATTATGAAATTGCCCCCCATGTCTCAAAAACATTATCATCCATGATGTGTGTGTACAAATATTTATGCAAGTAACAAGTAACTGTCTGCAAATAAATTGTACTTGTAGTTATAGAATTCTTTAAAAACTAGATGTAGCTTTCGTATGCTAAGATTGGAATGTAGAGTCAGTCAGTGTGTATGTAGTGCGGGGTATGTCAATGATAAACCTGTATCAATATGGAATACTAATTACAGAGATGGGATAGGAGCTCAGTTATAATTGCAGGACGAATGTTGACCGACGATGGAAACAACAAGAAAGTGCATGAATGCATGGCACTGTTGTGTGCACATCGCTAGCTGGAATGAGCACTAAACAACTTTAACACTTTAACTACTTAAGTCGAGTGAAGTCAAGAAATATAGAGCTAATTGTGTGCGAGAAAGAGCTGGAATGGTGTGGCCTGGACTGGACTGGACCGGACGAGTCGAGTCTGAAGAGAGGCTGGAACTTCTCAACAGATAACTCGAATGAAAAGCATGACTTACTTGCAGAATGGAATTCAGCTTAAAGGAAAGAAGAAAAGGGGCGGTGGAGTCGGAATTGATGAAATGATTATTTTCCAGCCTCATGTCCTCCCCGCCCATCTCTTTCTTTTCCTTCTTTGCACTACACACTCACACAGAGAGAGGACTATCTATATATACAGACATTGCCGTGTTTCTCTCTGTGTCATGATATTATTCTACAGTTGAAAGCCTGACTCTCTGCATACACCTTTCCTCTACTGTCTATATACATTTCTATCTAATTGCACTCTGATGCATTTAATTCTGAGCTAACCTAAGTTAAGTACACGTAATAGATAAACACGAGAGAGATTATCTGGAACGTACTGTGCTACATCACTCGAATTCAATACTACAATCCTCCAGGATACACATTCACTATAAGTGGACTAATCCTCTGAATCTGTTACAATTCTCTAGATATGCGTAGTTATATCATATGCGGAAAACAATGGAGAAATACCACAAGACTAACTATGTGTGCAAGGAAAATCTCACAATTGAAACCACATATTTTCTATCAGACAAAGTAATCATAAATTATAACTGCTCACACTCAGCACAGACACCACAAACAAGAGCACAAGGCAATTATATAATATGTACTGTGAGGAAAGACTCCATTCATTCAAATTCCTACCGGTAAAAGTAAAGAACGCATATTATTATTAGCTATTGGTATAATATTCCGAAGGAAGCAATCCCAACGGACAGTATTATGAGAGACTGCATTAGATAAGGCAATTATTTTCTTAGAATAAGATAAGAAGAGTCAATACAGCAAAAATCTACGAGAATAATTAAAGGATATCGAAAATATGTAGTGTTGATTAAAGTAGGTCGTTAGATGAATACGAAATGAGGTTGCTAAGACATGGCCATGCTAAAAAAGATAAAGTGTCTATTAGTAAGGAAAAGGAGTTGGTTGTTGCATATAAATGGCAAGGATTTATCTGTAATAAGTAAAGTACGTTTAGGTACCTACGGCCCTAATGACAAGGCAATAAGTGGAGGAGTGAAAGGAGTTTGAGTGTAAGTCGAGGAGGACGGAAATTGGGCTAGTGTAATCAACTAGGTGGATGGATGGACACCTACCTGGATAACAACGTGTATAGTTGCTCTATACGAGCAAGATAAATAATAAAGAGATAGGAGATAATGCTATTTAGCTGTGGAGATAAAGTGGACCCGAATGTGAATGGCTCTGGCTATTGTCACAAGTTTTGTTCATGCATCAAATTACGTGCGAAGGAACGAGGAGGTGGATAGATGAGATGAGAGTTGTGTGTTGGTTGTCGCTGCGATGATCAGATGAATCCAGTACCTACCTCCGTCCAAACAAAACTATTTATCTGGACTTACATAATGCGTACAAGCATTTAGATATCCTCATATTAATATGTGGAACATGTCTGTCTGTCTGTCCCGAGCTCCTGCTCCTTGACTCAGTCAGTCACAGAGAGAGAGAGAGAGGACATCATAATGTGAGTTGTGGATGTGATTCGCTTAATGGGACAGGAGAGTCAGCCAGAGCAAAGTCAGTCGTTATTGCCGTGATGGAATTGCAATGCGAAGGATTCGACAGGAGATAGGAGTCCGGCCAAAGCTAATAGCCAGGCACAATGAAGAAGAATGGACGGAGTTGTTGTTGTCGAATGTGAATGCAAATGCAGGGAGGCATAGGCAGTGCAATGGAATGGAAATAATTTAGATGAGTGGAGAGATTGAATTAGAGGGAAGGAAATGATAGGGAGTCTCGGAGACAGAGACTTGGCTTTCTACGACGGGCAGGATGATGATGATGATGATGATGAGATGAGACATGAAATGAGACTGATGAGACACATGTGCACAACAAAGCACATTGGACTGTTACGCCATTTCCCTGCCTCCAATCTAATAATCCATCCAACACACACACTCGACTCACACACTATGTAAATGCAATGTAATAATACTTAATATGCCATCCGCTAAGTAGGTCTCTCTCCATTCCTATACATTTCTCTGTATTAGCATTCGCCTGGTTTCTAGCCGTCTATTGTGGTTTGTGACTTTGTCTGCTATGTGTGTATGTGTGTGTGGATATTATGCAAGAAGGAGGTTTGTTGGAGAAGAAGAGGAGTCAGAAGAGTCAGGGTAAAGTTAGTCTGGTCTGGTGCAATGCAATGTGGTTTGACTTGGCTCGGTTGGACTTGGAGTCAGTCTCAAGGAAATTATCATAGTCGTCCTATCTTCGAATCAGCTAATCTTTTTGAACCAAGTTTGTAGTTGTATGGGATTAGTATATCAAATAGACATCGTCTCGTCGCGTCTCACCCTTCAAGGTAATCAACGCAGCTCGAATTAAGGTTCGATGTCAACGTGGATAAAAGTTGTGCTTGCTGACTTGGCTTCGCTTCGCTTTTCTGTCCACTAGTCCACTTATCTTCCAACATCAATGCAGTATCATAACTTTCAAAGTCACGCAGGAATCAGAGTAGACTTGGCTAAAAAATTACTCTTAACGAGATCATAATTTCTCCTTTGAAAAGAATTCTCCACTGAAACAGATTTTAGATAACTCTTTTGTGAGCCTTCGCACTCAAATTAAGATTCCAACACAAGCTCATGTCGCAGGCTCAAGATTTCTACTTCTCCTGCCCACAAACCACCACACTGTGCCACGAACAGACCCAACTCCACCAAACTCCTTTCTTTCTTCCTATTCCTTTTGCTGCACTTCCACAGTCCACTGCTTAAAAAGACGATGCGTCCTTAACTACCGCCTATCACTCACTCACTCCGCTATCTCCTATACTCTTATTAAATCTTTTTTAAGCCAGTAGTAGGATAGAGGAGTCTGTGCATGTAGCACACAGAGCTAAATCGTTGTGTAATGTGACTAAGGATGAGTATTGCTCACTCAAAGCCCCATCAACTTTATTCCATATTTGCACAGAACACAACCATGTTGTCCATGCAGGGAAAGCAAAAACATATTGCAATTGCATTAATAAATATCATGTAGGCAAGTAGTAAATAAAGACATAAATAGGCATCTGTCATATCGCATGTTGCGATTAAAGCCTACATTTTTATCCTTTGCATTGCATCCCCGCGAACAGAGCCAAAATAATTACATTTCAGGATCTCCATTAATTAAATTCATTCCTAAAACTCTTTTTCAACTCTGTCCATTTGCCTAGAATGAATTTCGGTGCATTCTCATGTCATTCTCATCCTCCACATTGCTAAATAATATTAAATCCTGTCCTCTACAGCAATTACTTCTTCCCTATTATGTTCATGTTCTTCTGACGGACTTTTCACCTTCTTTTCTAACCAACGTCACTAGGTACTTACGAACAAGGCACACATCGCAAAAATGTTGTTTATCAACGTTTATCGCTGTTCAGACATAAGTTTTTGGCTCCCAGCTGCCTTCTAATTCTTAGAAAACATACTTCATACGCTACAATGCCAATTTCATAAGAACTTCAAGCTCAGACATAGACTCCTGCTAAATACTTGAGCATTTTTACTAAAAGCAGAAGTAGGGTTATGAATACGAATGGCTTTAATATGACAAAGACGCCATTTGTAATGTTCTTTGTTGTGCAAGAGAGGAGCTCAAAAATCCAAAGAAAACGAAAGTAACTTGAAATAATCTTCAGCAATCACACCCTACAAAGGATCATCCACTGTAAGATATATTTGTTGGCACTGGTTTATTACTGAATTAATCTGTACAGTGAATACACAGATATTTTTCATGTCCACACAGATAAGTCTAGACAGTGTACACAGTCAGAACTGTTAAAGATATTTTGTGGCTCACGGCTAATAGGACGAGACAGGCGATTGATAGCTAATGCAAAGACTCCCCAAAAGTTAAACAGGACTTACGACAGGATTATATAGTAGATTCTCAGCCAACAAAATATTTATTCATTTTTTACTTAACCTAACTAGATGCAACTATCAAGTTCACTTTGTCTTATTAAGGACGACAATTAATAAGTAACACGGATGCTATTAATGCATCTAAAGAAAATTACTTTCTTTCAATCTTTCTAAAAAGGCACTCCCTTTTCTATTCTTTTAAAGGGTGTTAAGTGTTAATGCATTTATTCCCAGTTGGAAAGTATTCTGATTGTGGTTGACACCTTTTGTTGGGTGCACAAATAAACTGAGAATAAAAATCCCAAAGAATACAGCTATGCTAATGTAAGAGGTAAAAAAAATTCTGCTAACATGAATTAAGGGAAATTATCTGTGCCTTTACATTTATTGCATGTACTAACCAGGATTTGATGGTAGTATTGATGATGAATAAAAGGTACAGAAGCACTTGGTTCGCATGTGTATCATATGCGTCGTTGCCCATTTAAAACGGTGTTAAATGCAGGTTTGACTTGATTTCGGTACTAATAAATATTATTACGCCACTAATAAGAGTGAAGTTGCCACCGGAAATGTTCCTTTTTGCTTTTATGTGGATAAACATGACTTTTGGTGCGGAAATGTTCCTTTTGACTTGGCACAGAGCGCAGATATTATTATGTTGATGAACGAAATAAAAACTTGCTCTTTCCCCAGTGATAAAGACTAGCAAGTCGTTGGATAATGTTCTTTTCTGTCATAAAAAGGCCTCCATATCTTGCAATAAATTTTTTTCCGGGTTCAAGAAGAACTGTCTGATTTTAAAAGTGAACACTGTGAAACAGTATTAAAATGTAAACTGTTGATAAGAGCAAGTTGCGTATTCGAGGATTATCATTATGTAAATGAAAGTCAAGGATTGCGTCTAGAGCAGCCATTGTATTTACATTGATGTTTTTTTTAACTAAATGTGGCTTGAGTGTAATGTAAAGCTATTCTCAGGAAGTCAGGAAGCTGCTGACATGGTATTAAATTATTCTAACCGGTTGATCCCTAATTAAAGTGCGTAGAATAGGATTATTGTCATAAGGTTAGGCGGAGTAAACGTTTGGAGTTTATTATAACAGCTCTGTGTCTGAGTCATTAATTAAGGCAAGTTATTTGTAATGGAGTTTACTACTTATTATATCTACATAGGATGAATAAAGAGTTGGCCATTAAAAAAGAAAAGCGAAACTCATTATTACTTATTGTTAGATAATATTAATAATGACGTGGTGAGCCAATCCTTGAGAAAATACAAAAGGTCATCACAAAATGACATAGTATGAGTCGATGCAATAAAACGAGATTTTTTTTGGGCTATGATTGGTGGCGGAGGTAAGCTGATGTGTATATTTTTATAGACAGACTTGATTTGATGGGGTCACAAATTATCTGCAAAGCTGAGTATTTGTACTAAGTCGATCGGATTGAATTGTGAGTGAGTAGTCGACTACGAGAGAGAGAGAGAAAGAGAATCCTTGCAAATCAACTGCCTCGTCTAGTAGCTTGGTACTCATGGCGTGGCATCCAATGAATTATAACCACTTACAGCCTCACAAGAGGTTATAAATAATGAAGGAAAAATTGCCGACGGCCAACATTAAACGTGGGTTCCTCAATAATTCTCCCCACTCCGTTTCAAAGTCCTCAAGAGAAAAAAGCAATAGAACACATAGCGTTCCTTATTCAGGAACTTACAATTAGTTGCCAACCGAAATATCCATGCATTTATTTATATTGCTTATTGCTACACTCGTCTTGAGTTGAGCATTTACTCGAGACTCTTGCCTGCACATATAGACACATATATAATATATGCCACAATATTGGATATAGGAACAGTAGATTGTATATATAGAACTTATATAGGTTTAGCTAAGTGGTTAGGCAAGGTAAAGCAGGTAAATAGCTAGGTACTAAGATTTTCTGTTTAATAATATTTACACCTAGTTACTCTCTCACTTACTTACCATGTACTTACCTATTTGCTCATGCATTTAGGTTCCTAATAGGAAATTCCTATCTCTCTCTATGTGTATATATTATCTCTAGCATACAACTATACATCTAAAAATATTAAAGTATATCCTCAGGTTTACTTACATTCACATCGGACGAGTAAGTCCTTATTAAATAGTGCATAGTATTGTAGAGTGTAGTAGGTATCTAATAGCTTTCCTCTTTTATGACTCTAGCTTGCTTGTGTAATAATGTTGCAGGAGTGGAGTAAAACAATAATGGACTTCTAAAAGGCTTGTATACATTATTAAATCCAACTGGAACTAATGTAGGTACTAACTACCCGCCTAATAATCACAACATTCGCTACCTAAATCAATATATCATTTAATAATAATCTGTGGGAAATCAAGAGAATAAAATTTTCAGGAACCTTATCGCATGGAACTACACACACCTAGGCAGCCTAATCAGAATAATCCGCTTAAGCGCTAGCTAATTCAGACTACACAAAGTCAGTGCAGTGTTATGATTGTGCATGGCCTGGCAGGAGAAATGCACGGAGAGAGACAGAGCAGAAACCACTATTCTGCAAAAAATGTTTGGAGCTTTGCTCTTTTTTCCCTCTTTATTGTGTTTCTATGTCATGTACGAGGATTTTTCTGTTTCAACAGAGCTACCTGCCCATGATATCACTACTTGTTGTTCTTCCAATTCAAACTCATCCAACTACATACTATCGACAGATTAGAAACGTGACGGATTATCCTCCTATCCTCCTTTATTAGCACACAAAATAAAAATCACATACCTGTATCCATTGCGACAACAGTAAGGAGGAATTCAGATTGCTGTTCCCGATCCAAAGCCCGATGCACAGTTATTTCCCCAGTGCTGGTGTTCACACGAAAGGATCCCTTGTCTCCGTCTTTCATTAAATAGCGCACTTGGTGATTATTCGTCGCTGTGTCTGCATCGTAGGCGTTCACTCGCAACACAGTCGCCGGAATCTCCACCATATTCTCTCGCACAAATGCTAAATATGGCGAATCTAGGAACTGCAATGCAAATGCAAGACATTAGGATTAATACAGGTGTGTTTGCTAATGAGGGTGGAAGGGGCTAATAGGACGAGGCCTTACCACCGGAGGATTGTCGTTGCAATCTGTCACGCTAATTGATATTGTCGCAGTGTCGTAGCGAACTTGTTCTCCCGAATCTTCGGCCTGGACGGTGAGTGAATAGGAACGTTTCCTCTCATAATTCAGACTTTTGGCTAAACGAAGAACACCTGAGTCTTCCCCAATGCTAAAATCTCTATTTGGATCTCCAGCTACAATTGTATACCGGACTTGAGCGTTCATTCCTTCGTCTATGTCTGTGGCTGAAACCTAATTCAATGTCGTAATGACTCGTATTAGTCCCATTTTTAACATAATTACAATTCCAGAGTCAATTCTATGGAGACACAGATTTTATAAAAGATTCATGATTATTTCAAAAGTGAACCAACCTGTAGTACACTCATTCCTACAGAAGAGTTTTCTGGAATGACGGAGCTATACTGTCTTGGATCAAAAGATGGAGCATTGTCATTGTAATCTTTAACTTTTACCAGAAGATTCTGTGAGGAGGCTTTCGAGGGTTCGCCACGATCTTTGGCAGTAATCTGTTAAAAATTAATTTAGAGCATATTTAACGGTGAATGAATATTTTCGAATTTATTCGCAAATGCTGCTCAAAATCTTGAAACATTCTTCTATATGGAAATGGAAAGTGGTAAATACCTTTAGAATGTAGCTATTGGTTGTTTCTCTGTCGATTAGACCGCTAATTCTAAGGAGCCCATCGACAGGACCCAAAGAAAAAGTATTTTTCTCGTTGTTCAGGGTATACTCAACATAACTATTACGCCCTTCGTCTTTGTCCACAGCTTTGATGAGGAGTATGACAGTATTCATGGGGGAATTTTCCATGACAAATGTTTCATTGGGAGAAATGAAATCAGGAGCACAGTCATTAATGTCTTCTAAAGCTATATTAACCTGTTGACACGAAAAAGAAATTCAAGTTGAAGAGCGACTTAATAACTGAGAACGTTGATAGTGTTTAAATGCAGTTGTCTATAGATTTTCTGCATTTTGCTAAACGGCGAAATGATTGTGTATGAGCCAAGTTTTGGCGAAAGGAGTATTTAATAGAATTTAATGTAAAATAAGTGGAGTTATGTGTGTTGGGAGCATTCTCCACATCGCAGTCTCTGTAATTAAGATAAAAAGAGTAGTATTGAAAGAAAACAAACCTGCACGGTCGATGACATAGGCTTGCTCTCAGAACTATCGGATGCCTCCACAATTAAATTGTAGTACGCTTTCGTTTCTCTATCCAAAAGTTGTTTTGTGAAAATTGTTCCGTTGTCCGATATACCAAAAACATCGTTATCATTATCCGATATAATAGAGTACGTGATTTTTCCATTCAAACCTGAAGTATGGAAGAAAGAGCACATTAGATTATTGTGGTTAGGTGACCATTCAATAAATGTAAAAGAGGTACCTCACACGAGGCTTTCTACTACTACCCACTAATTGTATCAATTCAATAAGACATGTTGTGGCGCTATCATTACATGCATATGTGTATTGCTGTATGCAAGTAGACTTCTAATTTACCAGAGCATAGCTCTATGCTGGCGATTACCCTACAATTTAATAAATACAACTTGGACGAGTATGTATATGCAAATCCGCCACTATTATAAAAATAATTTACTTATCATTTAATGCATTGTAAATAAACCATATCAATTAGGCTAGCCTCCTAATTAGTATTATTAAGGAAAAGAAATGTTAGCCTAATCTCTTTTACCTGAATCCAAATCCGTTGCACTGACAGCCACTACGGATGAGCCGATGGTTATGTTCTCATAAACTTCTCTGTTGTAGCTCATTGGGTCAAATGTTGGGGCATTGTCATTGATGTCCATCACATTCAAATAGACCGTCGTCGTCGACGACAAACTGGGTCTTCCCGTATCCTGGGCTTGCACCACGAATATGTAGTGTTGTACCTGAAATACATTAAATTACATAACATGCAATTAAAGTTTCTTATAAATCCTTTCTCATTTCTTTGCTCAGTTCCTGCCGATATGATAAACCCTTCCAGACTGGAATCCAGTTTCTTTCTCTATAGACAATA
The DNA here is from genome assembly GCA_009936455.2 of Tomocerus minor. Taxonomy (NCBI): domain Eukaryota; kingdom Metazoa; phylum Arthropoda; class Collembola; order Entomobryomorpha; family Tomoceridae; genus Tomocerus; species Tomocerus minor. Next base: position 2,393 of record JAAAYG020023514.1, on the reverse strand, counting down.
TTATTATCCACCTGTTGCATATCTGCATACCTCCGGTAAGTATCCATGCCTAGCTACTTACAAACTTACAACGCCGATGATTAGCAATGAGCGTCATGTGCTACCTCGCATTAGCCGAATAATTTGCATTTTCAAACTAAGCAATAACTGATAAGGAATGCATAGCTTATTTCTAAAGATAATTCTAATCTCTAAGTTGTATTCTTGATTGTTTATATCTCCTAAGACGTTTTTCCTAGCTAATAGCACGGGTGATGCGATTAAACAATACTGGCACGCAGAAACCAGAAACTTTTCATATTTAAACTGAAGACAGAGATGTTTTTATGTCCTCATTGTCAGTACATTTAACAATTGCAACTTCTTGGAATTTATACATTTGTTTAATAGAATTCTTACTTACAGGAAAGTCATAAAAACGCACTTAAGTATTTTCTGAGGCAGAAAAATCCGATGGGCTAAGAAAAGGAAAGGAAAATTGAGAGTGTTGCTATGTAAAGGCTTAAGAGTGGATCTTTGTGTTTGGTTTATCCAGAGTGGACAGGAAAGGAGAGTAAATATTATTATTAGTGGTAGTGAAGAAACGGCTCTATAGTTTGTGAGACATATTTTATGGAGAATAGTGTGAAGACGTAGACGCCAGGCTATTATGGACATGGCTGCGGTAAAAGTGTGTGAGTTGTTGAGGAGCAGTAAAGATAAGTTGAATTGAGTATGAAAGAAGAGTTTCTTTGAGCCGTTAGAGAGTCTGAAGCGAGTACAGCATTTATATTCTATTACATTACAGGTAGGTAAAGGTGAAGAAAAAAAGTGAGTAGTAAATAGGATCAGAATTGTCTGGAAAGAGAGAGAGAGAGAGGAACGAAGCTCTGAGAACATTGTGTGTTACATAAAGTGCGTATTTATTTTTACTCGAAACGTGAGCACACATCTCTGTCCATTCCTTCGTCTGCACAGATTTTGGTTGAATTGTAGTAAAGTGAGTAGCGGGGCTCGGTACTTGCGTCCAGAAGAAGGAAGAGTTAACGAGAAGGAAGAAGATGGCTCGTAGCATTATTTATCTGTAGAGATGCCTGGCAATCTCGAGAGTTACAAAGTTACAAAAGGATGTAAACAGCTAAAGTTATCCCAATAAATAAGCAACGTTGTTGACACTGATGATCGTAGTCTGGAAATTGAGCGAGAGACTTCGTTTCAACGAGACTGCAACTCTCCGCTACACCTTCAGAAAACGCCACATAAATTTCCCCTCTGAACTACTGACAATCAGCCGCTTCTCCGAAACAATACTTTCCATCTTGCCTTTAAATGTGCACTGCTCACTGGGCAAGAAGCTTTATTAACTTTTCCCGTCCATTACATTCTCCACTAGTTATATGACTCTCTATAGCTATAAGTATTTAGCCATCTTTCCGACCGACTACTCCGTCTTCCATATTAATAGACTACTCTCATTTCAGATGGAAACATTTCATATCTGTACACAGTCAATCTACACGCTCCTTCTTAATATTATTATTGTTTCTCCTTATGTTATGTAACTCTGCTCGTAACAAGAAGAATAAACAAGAAGAAAAGGAGCCACAACTCTAGCACTAAAATCTTTGTACTTAAGTTCCTTCCACACCAATGTCTTTATAGCTCCTGCATGCATTCAGAATATTATTATTATTAAGTACTACAGGATATATAATAATAATAATAATATCAGTAGACTCATAGGCACTTAATCCTTAGATAGGTACCTGTTCAGAGCAGTCAAATGCAAAGCTAAACGTAAAACGCCTCTCCGTTCCTTATTATAATTTGACCAAAAGGAGCTATAGTGCATGCACATATCTTTCGAGATAGGATAAGCCGCCTCATCTTCTCACACCAAACAACAAAAACCATAAAGAAGAAAAATAGTCCATAATAATCAGGTTATATATTAGTCCAGACCTAGTCTCCATTTTATTCATATGCGCCATGAAATTTTAAATTTTTTTACTGGACCATCTCATTTCTTCACTTTCCATCTACTGTCCATTTCAATCAAACATTGGAAATAAAGATGTCGGACACGAAGTTATAATTGGAGGTTTTAATGTCCTCATTAAATAAACTATGCTCTAGCAGTGCATTCAAATACTTATTATTTATTTCTTCCATGCTTCCACATACTAATATTTATCTCCATATCAGACTTTTAAGTTCACCTTCGATATGTTTGTATATATACTCTATTTCTACTTCAGCTCCAAATGTTATTTGCCTATTATTAGCTAGAACCTCAAATTGTTTTCGATCATACGCCGAAAAATTTATGATGCTTCAGCTTTCGACAACTTTTCTTTCGTAGTTAATAGCACAGATGCTACAGAATACCTGTTGCATCCCTAACAATCTAGTAA
>JAAAYG020023502.1:0-17749 GCA_009936455.2 Tomocerus minor | reverse complement strand
CTTCCCATTCGGACTCTATGAGATCCAGGAGCATCAAATCACATTGGCTCACACAGTACCCATTCGACAGCCTAATTTGAAAAAATCCTATCTCCAAATTCCAAAGTGGCCCGACTAACCAACTACTTGTAGTTAGTTGAGATTCCAGCTCGACTAAAAGTGAGTAGGTGAAACTGGGTTTCCGTAAAAATAAGTAAATAAAAAAAAAAAAAAACAACAAATTGATGACTAATTACTCAGTCAAGGTGTTTGCTGCTACGTCACGAATCTACGCTAAATATTTGGTGCCAATGTTGCCCAAGGTAATGTCAGCAGGCGGATATTGCCTATCCGCAGAAGAAACGACATATACAATTTGTAACCATTTTGTACGAGTTTAACTTCTGCTTCCGTCATAAGTTACAAGCGCAAAGGCAGTTTAAATTGGAAACTGGATTTTTGAAAGTGTGGAACGATGAACATGACGACGGCCGTTTACACGGATACAAACAATACGAATCGGAAAGGAAACATCGAGATACACTTGACATTCCCATCAACCTCAAACCTTAAACCTACCCAATTTTTATTTTCTGTGGATATTTTTTTCCTTGCATGGTTGTTACTTTCGCCATTGAATCTCTTTGGTGGAACGTAGGGTCGCATTGCACTTTTTGCTTCTCTATTATTTTTAGTAGCTTAAAAAGTGAACTTGTACTTATATTAAGATACGCAACCTCACTGTTCCATGCTATGAAATGTTGTTTACAAGAACTATGTGAAGGAATAAATATATATTTTCTAAGACGAATGAGTTTGTTTGCACGCATAAAAATATTTCTTAGCTTTGTGTTCGTAAAAAGTAAATAATTGTCAAATATTCTCTCTTTTAAATAAAATATGCTTTATACCTAAAGTTTTGCGATTTTTTTTTTACTTTTTCATATTGTTGAAAAACATTTACATACAAAATATTTCAATAAATATCTGCATTTTAAATCAATAAGACAACTACTACAGTATCATTAAAAATCAGGTTTTGACATTTTTTAAAGTCTTTCGTATCCGGCGAACTGGCCCCAGGGCAACTGGCACAAAAGGGGAGGAGCTACTATAGTAATAGTTCTTCCCTTAACAATAATTCACTCTTTCTAACCTCTTAGAAAATGTGGTGACCTTCATAAGGGCCGTTGGGTCATAACATGAACGGCGGAAGTCTCTGCCACGTCGCTGACGCTGACTGACATTGACGACAACTTGCCACTGGGTCATGCCAAGTTGTCGTCAATGGCAAAGAAAGCTTATAAACATAGGGCTTTCATAGGGTAATAAAAAGTAAAAATAAATGTAATCTTTGTACATTAAATCTAAATTTGGAATTCATAATTGCCAACTTAGAAATGTATCCCAACGTAAGTGAATGTCAATATGGAAAACTATTGACGGTATAAAGGAGCAGCTAAGGGAGTCTTTGGGATTCAAAGCCTCCCCCCAAAATGCCGAGCAAAAGAGGAAAGTTTTGGAAATATAAACAAAGAACCCGTTAAAAAACTCTTGGAATTAGCTAATCTTAAATTTTGGTATATGTTGACATTTCGGCTTCACCTTTCTCTGATTTTTTGCAGATCGACAAACAAACATCCGTACCATTTAAAAAACGTCCAGGACCTTGAGAAATGATTGTGTTTTTTGAGAAATTGTCTTTCAAAGTAGATTAAATATTTTGGTCATGTCAATTTGTTTTGAAAGCCTAAATAAAAAATTATTCATCCTATTCAAGGGTTAGAATCAATTGTGTATTGACGGATCACTTTTTGTAAGCTATTTATTTTCATAATGTACAAGACCGCTACAAATCTAAAAAGTTAAACGTATTATATTTCCACTTAACGCTTGAAATTTCATCAGTATTAATAAGATTTTCATATCTTTTTAGAATTGTATCAGTCTCGAACTGCTGTTTTAGTTCTTCCTGGGAGAACTATTTTAGAGAGTGAGAAAAAATGAGGCTTTAAAACTATATTTAAAGTGGCCATACTACAAATACGACCTAGGTTTCTAAATATCAACGACACTGTTTTCCAAAACTTTGTCATCTGGTTGATAGAAATTACTTGTGTTTGAATTTATGGCCGAGTTTTTCAATTCTCGTACATACGTCTCTTTCCCCACTAATTCTAAATCTACATAATCAAAAAAACGTTTTAAATTATCAAAGTCTGCCAAATCATTTGCTTTCTCAATATGAAAGCTCCACAGTGTGAATGGACTAAGCATAAAGTCGCCCTCACTAAGCTTTCGGTAAACTGTATTAGCGGAAATACGGTTGCCATGGACATCCTTTTCAAAGTCGTACGAAATTGTTTGACTTGCTGAATGCATTACGAAATATTTATTTTGGTATCGATAGTAAGAGGTACCGAGGTGAACCATTGTAATTCTGAAATCTTTTAGCGTGTCATGCATATCCCTTTCTATTTGATAACTTTGTGAAGTAAAGTTAACTTCAATCAAACCAAACTTGATGGCCCCTCTTTTTGGACGGCTTTTACTGATGTCAGCTTTCATTTCCACTTTTTTACCCGCCAGTATATCTCGAATTGATTTCTTCCATTCTTTATTTTTCCATACAAAGAAAGGTGGGGAGGATTTTGAATGACTGCTAAATTGAGCTTGAAATAAATTCCGATCGTGTTGGCGTATAATCTGTGTTCTATATTTGCTTAGGTTCTCCTTCATACCCTCAATTTGGTGCATTAACACATTAGCCAGAGAATTAGCGTCGAGATTGTTCCCGAAATTCAAATAAGAATCATCAATGTAAAGATGAGCAAATGGAAATACCCACTGCTTGAACGCATTTTTAGCAATTTCACTCTGAATTAAGAAAATATTTGATTGCATTGCCAAATCAAGTCTTTTAATTGCCGAATCGACTTTTGGATCAGCGTGTGTTACTTGGGTGAGGGAAACAGAATTTATATTGGCCATGAAATCAGCAAATTTTTTCTTCTCTGCATAATTCTCCATTCTGTCGTAAATGTCAACTAGCATAGTCATCGCTTCATCCAATTTTTCAATGGCGTGCATAAAGTTTTCCTGCATGCTTTGGCCTTCAGTGAATCTTTTAAGTTCTAGTTTAATATCTTTTAATGAAGTTCGGACTGACCACTTGGCGACATCCAATGAAATTAGGGATTTTCCCACCAAATTATTTGAAATATTTTTTAAGTCGGATGACATGGATGAAACTATCGGGATCATTATGTTGTAAATATTTTTTTGATACAGTTGTATTTTCTTAAGCTTTTCTTTCTCTTCTTCAATGGATTGATCTATCAAATCTAAACTCTTTTGAGAATTGCGGATCTTATTATAAGCCTCCAATCCAACAGTTCCAATTGCATGAGCAGCCTTTACACTCTTCCCCAAAAATTCTATGGCCTGTGCCCTTTTTTCCTCAAAAGTATATGGCACGGTTCAGACGGGAGATGTGTCCCCACAGACTGAATTGAGATTTTTATATGTTGTAGTATTAAGGGCACTGACCAAAATTATTATGGGCAAAAACCAATTCTGGGCACTCCTTCCCCCAGATATGGGGGGTCAAAGGTAAGCAATCAGACCTAACGTATTTCTAAAACTATAATGAAAACGGTAACATGTGACATATGATTCGAAAGCCCTTGTAAAACTGAGTTAAAAAGCGGTCACACTTGACATCAATGACCTTAAGGTCAAAAGTTATTACTCCATAGAAGGTCAAAAATAAATCTTACTTTTACATTTCTTCGTAAATGGTATTGTGTGGCATATCATTCAAAAGCTCTCAGAAAATTGACTTTAAAAATATTCACCCTTGGCCCCAATGACCTCAAGGTAAAAAGTTATTACCGAATGAAGGGTCAATGATGCATCTTTCTTCCACATTTCTTCGTAAACGGTGCCGTGTGGCATATCGTTCGAAAGATTTTGGAACGTTGACTTCAACAAACGCCTTACTTGACCTCCGTGACATCAAGGTCAAAACGTAAGGTCAACAAACCTTAAATATTGGTTTCATGTTTTTATCTGCATCAGTGCAGTTTTATATACATCATTAAAGAGAGTTCTTAAAAAACTGATGTCAAAATAACCCAGTTTGACCTCCATGACATTAAGGTCCACATAAAATCTTGTTCTTACACTCCTTCCTAAGCAGTTCCATGTGACATATCATTCGAAAGCTCCTTAATGTCATTATTTACAATTAAATGAGTAATGTGCGATAATTCGAATTTTTGTAGGTAAATAGAGCAACAATGTCCTTATCATGCCATGTGACATTCATTATAGTTTTAGAAATACGTTATGTCTGATTGCTTACCTTTGACCCCCCATATCTGGGGGAAGGAGTGCCCAGAATTGGTTTTTGCCCATAATAATTTTGGTCAGTGCCCTTAATACTACAACATATAAAAATCTCAATTCAGTCTGTGGGGACACATCTCTCGTCTGAACCGTGCCATATACTTTTTACTTTCCTCTTCAGTTTTACCAGCAAGTTTTTGCGACTCTGTTAACTGATATTCTGTTGACTCTAATTTTGCTACGAGTTCGTCTTTTGATTTTACCAGAGACAACACTTTATCCATATCACTGATTTCGTCGTCAGATCCTAAAATTTTTGTAAGGTCATTTTCCGTTTTCGCAATATCAGTTTTCAATTGCTTTAATATTCCTTCATTATCATTGACTCCTGCTTTAACTATATCCAGAAAGGCTGAATATTCTTTGACTTTGCGCTCTTTGTCTTCTTTCGGCTTATCTGCAATATTTGTAGCGTAGTTTTTGATTCCATCCGGTAAAGCTGAGGAACTGGAGTAAGAACCCTCCGACTGAACAAACTGCTCTCCAATCATTGATCCGCTTGCTACAACTGCTCCAATCGCGGCACCTGGGGGTCCCATAAAGCTCGCAACTGCTCCGGTTATTTTTATTACTGACAGCATCCCCTTCCAAAAAGCAGCAGTTCGCATTTTTTCTTTTTTTTTACGTAAATCTTCCAGTTGATTTTCTGTTTGATTTTCCAACCTAAGAACATCTGAGATAAGAATGTCAATTTTGCTGATTCATTTCTATTTCCAGTTGATCGATTGCCGGTAAAAGGGAAGCGCTGATGAATTTGAGTCCTTCTTGGATTTTATTATCAATTTCCGACTTGTAGTCCTCGGCATATTTTGCAACTACTTCATTTTTGTTTGCCTCCTTTAACTTTTTAATATTCTCGTTGACGATTTGGAAATAGCCCAAAGTATCTATTACCATATCCGAATCTGTGACGCGACTAAAAATACTAATTTTACTAAGAGCTGTCGCATACAAATGGCTATATAATTTCTTATTTTCGAAAGTTACTTTTGAACGCATTGTATACTCTGTCAATCTATTTAAATATAATTTGTAGTAAGACAGAAAATTGAATTTGTGTCCTACTTTATGAAAGGCAATTTCAAGGTCAATGAGTTCCTCAACAAATGATCTTGTGTTTTGTTGATCAATAATTCGATTATCATTGTTCAATTTCGTAACAAATGATATATTTATAAGGTCGACGTTTTGAATTGCAAATGATTTGAATTTGACAATTTCCTTCATTGGTGAGATATTTTTAATTTGATTATGATTTGACTTTTTGTGCATTGTTTTTTACTAAGTTATTTTGACCGTTAACTCCATCAGGAGATCTATCATTGTTCTCCTTGGTTCGTATCTCATCATAACCAAAGTACATAATTATTGTTGTAAACCAGCGAGTTGTAAGTGAATTGCCATGTTTGCCGCCACGACTACCCGACCCCCCAATTCCATAGTGCCCCATATTTCCAACCATGCTGTTCTGTCTAATGGAATTGGTTGTACTGTTAATTCCTATGATGTTTATATTTCCCCTTATCCCAGGGAATCCACCGATTCCTCCATTTCCTCCGTCCCCACCCACCTGTCCTTCTCCCCCAAACATTTCCACATATCCTGCGTTGAAAATGCCAGTTACGAGTTCATTTTTATCTAGCGGGTAACATCCATATGGTTCAAATGTATAGGTCTCCGTGCCACACCTCTTTCCAAATGTATATGCGGATGGAAAAGTGTCCTTAGTTCTATCCTGACCATTCTTACCCGGTGCCCCATCCCCACCATCTTCCCCCTTCCCACCGTTCCCTCCATTCGCAAATACGCTAAGTTTATCGCCATTAATCAACACATTGACCACGCCGAAGAAATTGCCGGAATTCCATCCTGGGAAGCCTTGCCTACCATCGAAACCTCTGTGACCTGGCTGTTCCCCGCTTTTTGCTTTAGTATAGTCGTTTCCATTTCTACCACTTAAATCAATTGTTACTTTACCTATTATTTCCCATGTGGGTGCAATAATTGCGACATTTATGCCACTAGCATGTAAATTTTCATCGATGAATATCGTATGTGTTGCATAAACTTGAATAAGTTTCGGCGTCTTACATTCACTGACGTGGAAAATGTTACCCTTAATAAAATCTCCAAATTTAACATAACTGCCTTTTACTGTTAATATGTCACCATTCTCAGAGCAAATTATTTGTGGACCATTCTTAACTGTTAACCTTTCAATTTCCGTCAACTTGGCTTTGTAAACTGGAAAGGTAAATTGAGATTTGATTTCGTTGTCAACCATTAGAGTTTCCCAAAAATTCGATTTTTTATAGTTTTGATAACTGTAGGTCGAATGTTTCTCATAAAAGGATATTAAAACTTTAAATAAAGTCTCCCATGTTTTTAATTCAGTTTTTAAAAGTATTAGTGGATGTGTCCAAGACGAAAACCGTAAATCTGATTTGTTAGAAACAGTTTCAAAGAAATTTAGAGCTAATCCTTGTGTCGAGATATTAGTAAGAAATGTATTACCAACACTAAATCCAATTTGTGCTACTCCTTGCGTTAAAGTGTTAGTAAAATTTTGCACTGTAGAAATATTAGAAAATTTTTTGATCATATTATTAACTGTCAGGTAATTTTTGGAAACTTTTTCGTATTGCTCATAGAAATTGAGATTATTTTTTAACGTCGTGGTATTATAATTTTGTATTATATCGGCAATCAAAGTTTTCGTTAGAATTTCAATATTTTTGTTCATGCTTGAAACTATATCGCCTATGGCAATTTTCGTACTGTCCTTCAAAGTATAACCAAAATCCTTTTCATTTATAACTGTGAACTTCAAATGATTTTGGTATAAATCTGTTAAATTATTAATTACTTGAGCAACTAGAGGCATTTCACTTAATTTTCCGCATTTATTTGGATCACGGGAAAATCCTAACTTAGAGTATCTATTGGTTGCACTATTTTTCGTTAGAAGTATATCAACAAAAGCAATAATCTTAGAAATCCTATTTCTGTCTGCTGGTAGAGTACTTGGGCTATTTATGTGTGCAGTTTGGGATTCTTTAAAGTTTTGTAAAAATTCAACAATAGTATCGATAATCATTGTATCGTTAACAAAATGTCCATTTACAAAATTTTCCACCTTAGTAACAACTAGAGCGATTGAATTTTTGTATTTGTTAATATCATTCACTAGTTCTACGACGTGATTAGCTAAACGGAGAAAATCTGATCTCTCATATCCTATTCTGACAGATGTTGAGGTAACAACAAACAACAGTTTAACGGATTTTACATGATTAATTACCATTTTCGTGAACATTGTAGCTGCAATGTCCATATTAATACCCCGATTGTCACTAAATCCAGGGCAGTCATAAAACGCATTGCTGGAATTTTGTCAATTACCAATTCTGGAATCAGAGTTTTGGAGTCAACAGAAGGCAGTCCAATTTTTTCCTCGTCATCGATTATAATTAAATTTTTGCGGATGTTTTGGACTGCTTCAAGCTTATGGCTGCTCCCGGTTAGTAATTGTGTCAATGTCGTTTTCCCAGCTCCAGTATTTCCCAAAACTAGGATGACATCTTGGTATTCGTTGAGAACAAGTTTCTTTGAACCTTCTTTAATCACAGCTTGAAAATCCTCTACGTTTGTCTTAGAAGGTTTCCCTGTTCCCACTGTCTCGCATTCCAATTTTTCCTGTGTTAACAAAGGTGATGGAGTTGTTGTCGTAGTACTTGAAAATTTAACTCTGACACCATTTTCCGCTTGTTCTCTGGTTAAAAATGGAAACAGTTGCAGCGTTGCATTCACTTCCTTTTCAAAGTCGTCTGCAGATCTTCTATGACGCTTGCCTTCTTCCAATAAAGCTATAGCTCCTTGAAATAAGAACATTCCATTTATTTAGTACATTGCAGCATTTTGCATACACCCCATTACCATCTGCTTCAATGTTAACTTTGACATTACGTACTGGTACAATTAAACATAAAATTACAATGGAAAATGTAATTGCAGTTCAGTATAACAAATTTTAAATTCATTACTACTGGGCATCTGTATAATAATAATAATGATTTATTCATTGTGTCTTTCGGAGCCGACATATAACACAACATTCAGTTTTATTTATACTTGTATATCGAACCTCAGTGAAATGTACAATATGTGCATTGCAGCTTTATAATTTACATACATGTGCAATTAAATTTTTTTCAGCATGTTTACTAGAACCAATAGTGCTGAAGTTAAGTTGTATACAGATACTAACGGAGTATAATGTTAAATGTAATTAAAATCCTCTGAGTGGAAAAAAGGTTATTTTTCATGTAAAACCCCAATCATAGTTCTCTGATTTAAAAATATTGGCCAATCTTATCAAGCAATATTTTACTATAACCAAATAAACTCTGAGGATTTTTTGTTTTTACATAAGGTACTTTGGAGTCAACTGAAAAATCTGAGAATGCCATTTTGGAAAATAATTTAGGTTCAGTAGCTGAATTATTGAAATATAAATACCGTACATACCCTTAAATATAAATTTTTGAACTTCCATGTTGTAATAGTATACTTATTATACTTTTTACTACTATGTAATTTATCTGGGATTTATATTTCTAAAACTTGAATGCTATATTTCCTCGTATTTCATATGGTATTCAGTTATCTTACCCTGAATTCCAACATTGTGATTTTGCTGCATCTTGAATTTCTACACGATGGAATTCGATGCTTTATGATAGAAGACATAAAGAAAAAATCCTGCCATTTTCGGCACTGTTATCCCCTCATAGCTTTACACTAGAAACCTATGCGCAGCCAACCATGAGCTGGTCCATTGTATTGTTTATCTCCAACTCGGAAGTCGAACAATAGCCCAATTAGGCTATTGTCTAGGTTAGTTGAGAAGTGTAATATACATGTAGGTGAAGAAGGCAATAGTGTGGTCGAAGCTAAATTTGGCTTAAGTGCTAACACCGGATTCACAAATATGGATTATTTACAAACGACTTCAACATTTATAATACCTCGGCCAGTGATACCCCTGCTCCAGCTTCACTGCCGTCAATTCCATTTCCGTTTGCACTAAAAACGGGTCCTGACAAAAACCACCGCTTTGAGACTTTCGGGTGTAACGCTAAAGAAAAATAAACATGCTCCAATATGGTTGATGTTGCCCGAAAGTCTCCAAAGCGGTGCAGGCGGTGAATTTTTTCAAATCCCCTAAAACCCAGTTAGATATAATTGCTAAAATTATCGCAAAATAAAAACACTAGAACATTTTTAATGCTCGTTTTAAAAATTAGATACTTGAATACCATATTAAATACGAGGAAGTTACCACTCAAGTTTTAAAAATATAAATCACAAATAGAATTGAATGTTGTAATAAGCATACTAGTAGGACATCGAAATACAAAGTGTGAAAGTTAAGTGTATTTACGGAACGGTAAAATTGGAAGTTGTGGAAACCTCCGATAGTTTTGCAAAATTATTGTCAAAATATTTAATTGTATTATAATTGGGCATTTTGAATGAGTTCTTTAGTTTGATTAAGTGGGCTTACCGTAGCTATCAGCTTGTGTAACGATTGAATGCTTTAATCCGTCCAGTGTCCGTCCAATTTCCTTTCATTATCAACACCATTGTGAGACTGAGAATCAAATACGCTGCTGCTAAAATTGAGTGCCTGCTCAATATCTGATATGCAAGTGCCATTACATCTAAAGTTTGGGGAAAATATTCAAAATAATTTAAATGCTAATGTATTAAATCAAATAATATGCTAAAGTTTAGAATTAGTAGCCACAGTAGAGAGAGTACTAAAAGCACATTATACTGTCTCTCCTTTAGCTACTATATCTAAGAGAGTGAGAGTGAGTGCGAGTGTAGATTAAAATTTAAATAAAGTAAGATTCAATTTCTTTTTGTTTTCTTACCCAGTATTACTTGTTGGATTAGGTGCCGCAGTTGTAATATTGAATTTGTCTACGATTAAGATAAATAAGGAACAAAGAATATGATAATTGGAACAAGCCATTTTTCAAAAACTAGTGATCACCAATATGTATCTGTTTGGGATGTGTTTCTTTTATTTAAACTTTCATCTTCTATGTCCACTTTATTTCAACTATATTCTGGACATGTTTTTGTTGCCTCTATTTATATAAGTTATGATCACCAAATTTCATCCTATCTTCAATAATGCCTGTTCGTGGCAATGAGGGTGAGCAGAGCTTATTAATGTTCTTTCTTCTGCATATCTAGGTTGCTTTACCACGAAATCAAATTAGGATAAGTCAGGATACTTATATATCTTTAGTGCGGAACAAATTAAACTTTATTTTTACATTTTAAGCTGTTGTTATGAATGTGAATGAATAAGAATGTAGAAATTTAATTTATCTGAAAAGCAATAAAGAATTTTGTTTGAGAGACAGTAAGGATGAACTATTGGCAAGTGTTTGTGTTATGGCTGTTTAATATTAACTGTTATAAGACAGGGTTTAATAAACCAATTTTGCAAATGTTGTAGGCAGTATGATTGAACCTGACTTGCACGTGAAGGCATGCGGAGCAGACATACATAGCACAAACTTGTAAGCTAATGAATGACATCAATAATGAATGGACGAAACATGAATAGTTTAATACCAACTTATGTTATTAAAAAATGGAGATAATGGCGTAACAGATTACTTAGTAGCAAACATTAAATTAGTCATCGTAAATTAGACAGCGAAATGTGATCGTTTTGGCGTAAACATTGAGCTGCCAAAAGGTTAAATGTTGCAAGGCGACTTTGCATGTTCATTATTTTGATAACAGCGGTGACCGAAAATTCGTTCAGCATATATGCACGTAGCATAATATTAATGTTTGCATATTAACATTTATCTAATGTCGTTGACTGGCATAATATTTGAGAAATGGTGTAAAAAGATAAGGAATGAAAAGAAATTAATGTGTAGTAAATAAGTAGTGCATGTAATATGTTCTGAGTAAGCAAAGAAAGAGGGAAGACAAAGTAATTAAACAGAGAAATGATGCATAGTTTCAAAATAGTTTCACAAAGTAGAGACTATTTGAACCATCGGGACCGGTCCGTTTGAAAAAGGATATTGGGCAAAAAAATTAGTCGTTTGACAAAAACTTTAATGGTAGTCTGCTTTTGACGAGTATTTAATTTATAGAGCGGATAAAGCTTATCTATCTCTGTCAGGAAATTAGTTGCACAGCTTGAGTGAGTAATACCCACCTATTAACCTTTAAAGTTCACATAACTATTCCCAAGCAGCAAAGCCCTATCGGATAGGTAGAAGGCAGCAGTGGCTATGTTCAAAACCTATGTCGTGGCGACTGCCACCTGAATGACACTGCTGCTGTTAATGCTAAAGTCGAAACGACCATACAATAATCGCTCTTTCTTTATCACGCTGATGCCCTGAATGACCAAGGCATGAAAAAGGTTGCCTTTTTGGGAGGGAAAAGGCAAAACGGCACCTTTTTGACTTTTTGCTGCCTTTTTGCAGTGGCTAAAGCCATCTGTAATGTTCAAAGAACTGAAGATCTAATTGTAACTTCAATTGAATTTCGTTTTCAGTCAATAAAATATTGCTAATTGTTGTTTCCACTTCATGTCCGTACATTTTTCATTCAATTTGTAATATAACTGGTATGTAATTTACTGCAAAACCCTATATTACTGGGTGTTCGCATTGCGCAATTTTAAAGCAAAAGGGCAAAAAGTCAAAAAGGCTCCTTTTTGCTAATTTTGATTGGCAAAAAGGCAAGCAAAATAGCAATACGACAAAAAGTCAAAAGGCTGCCCTTTTCATGCCCTGTGAATGACATCTAAATGACTAAAAATAGATACTCAATAAGAAAGGAATCGAGTACAGAACTGATGCATCATGAACATCTTAATGTTTCCAGTCAGATTTGATTTTATGATGCAATAATGTTCGTACTATGTGGATGCTTGTTGGAAGTTTACAAATGGCTGGATAAATTTTTATTTCTATTGTAACTCAATAAAAAGTTTTAAAACAAGTATACTTTATTGCGTTTCCAGCGGACCATGGCTCATCACACAAATTATGCTGTTCGCTGACAATTAGGTTTTCTAGATAATGTCCATATGTTGGTCTTAGGTTTTTTAACGCACGCTTATTAGTCACAACTAACTTGGCAGTAATTTGAATAGGCCTTTCTTCCCATTTCACTGCTTCCTGTTTGCTTCTCTAATTCAAGGCCTCCCTTTGCCAATTCCCTATTGAACTATTCCCAGCCTATTTCCGCTTATTTCTTGTTACGTCTGCAAAGCGACAGACATTATATCATCATATTACAGTCAGTTATCTAATTACATTTCCTCACTTTTAATTTAAAAGGAAGTCCGTGGTAAGTTCCTGGCCTCCAGAAACCACCAAATTTTCCAGGTAAAGTACGGTCGCTAAATACTGAAATATAAATCACGTACCAGGTTATATTATCCGGCATCCCTTCCTACTGATATTCTTCAATCTTGATAATATATGTTCTTCAATGTTGACAATTTTTTGCAGTACAAATTTAAAGCAAGACTTATAATTTTCTGACTTCCGTAGAAAATTTGTACATCCTTACATTTTTTTAAAAGCTGCAATTCTGACTTGTCGTTTTTAACAATATCAAATAAGATATCAATCGTCACAAGAGAAGTGACGACGGAATTGAACGGAATAAATAGATCACTATTGGATGCTACACGCCCTTTTATTATAATTAAAATAATTAAATTTTTTAAATAACAATTCATCGTTTATTGCCGCTCTTTTGTACAATTATCTATTAGAATATTAAAAAAAGAAAACAAATGTTCATTGCTCTACAAATTACTGCTTAAGAAAAATTATAATCAAAGGTAATGCAATAAAAATGATAAAAGATATCTTGCCATGCATTTTAATTTTCGCAAATGCGAATTGTATTCCGAATTTGGGGTTTTATAAAACTTGTGATTTGATCACTTTCCCAAATTCCGATTGGCATGCAGACATTCTGCTTTCTAATCAACACCAACAGCCATGGACAGTGATTACGTCTAATTATGACAAATCTTTAATTGAAAGACATGAAGAAAAAAACCCGGAATTTGTCAAAACATTTGTGCACTGTGAATATTATACTGGAGCCAGGCCGCTCTTTTTCTAACTTAAGAAACCATGTGGGTATAGAAGTAAATCGTCCCAATTCCAAGTTCATCGTTTGCTACGACATCAAGCAAAAAGCATCTGCTAACTTTGTTTGGTTGAACTTTGCAAAGTTGGAATTAGCGGGTGCTGCTTTTGTGGTGATTATCCACAATGACATTCGTCATTCGGTGCTCACGGTAAATATGTACCAAAAAATGCAACATGGGTACAATTTGAAAGCAGCAAAGATTGGGACAACGTTTGGGACTCGATAAATGGACATCTTCACGGATATGCAATTGGCGGAATTTCGTTGATGGCAGGTGAAGACGGAGATAGATCACCTTACTGCAATCTAAACGCCTACTCCACAAGGAAATTATACGATGGCATTCCATGTCCAGCAGGCCATGGCTAATGCATTAAATTTTACTGCTATTTATGGCAGACATCAAAGAGACGTTCTTCGATATCGAGTATGTGGAATCATACAGATGTCTTATAAATATGGTAACATATGCGTTCATCGATGGTACCAATTGGGATTCATTGAATATTTTGAAGACTTGATTCCCTACTACTGCGGTGCCACTCCTTATTGTTATGACGTCCCGTTAGAGGTTTTAATTCAAAGAACTTTCGATGCTCCTTCCTGGTTTCTTATATTATTCCCTCTCTTTCCAATTGCATTTTTGATTCTGGTTAATGGAAAGCCGAAGTCCTCTTTCACGGAGAAACTAAATTGGACATTCATCTTCTTCGTGGCTGTTGTTCTAGATCAGGAAGTTGGATGCACCCGAAAAACGTGTTTTCATTAAGTGTTTCAACATTGATCACTATGGGATTCATGATCACAATTCAGTATGGAACTTACATCACCAGCGAGATAATTGCTCCACCGGACCAAAGACAATTCAAAGACTTTGAAGAAATCATAGATAACAGTTATAAGTATTTGGTTGATGTTGATCATCGCATTGACCGTAAAAGTGATCCCAGCTCTCTGTTTCAGAAATATAAAATGCTTGAAAGGATGAATGACAGTGTGTACAAACAGGACTGGGCAAGTGCACTTCCGACGAGAGCAATGAAATCGCACTTTTTTGGTGATAACAACAAATTGATTACAAATTATTCAGTCAAGGTATTTGCTGCCACGTCATCAATCTACGCTAAATATTTAGTACCAATGTTGGCCAAGGTAATGTCAGCAGGCGGATACTGCCTAGCCGCTGAAGAAACGGCAGACACAAGCCCCATTTCTTCTTTGTTTCAATATTGTTTCCGTCATAAGTTACAAGCGCAAATGCAATTTAGACTGGAAACCGGATTTTTGAAAGTGTGGAACGATGAACATGACGACGGGTGTTTACATCGACATAAACAATACGAATCGAAAATGAAACATCCAGATACTATGGACATTCCCATTAACCACGATTGCACGATTGTTACTTTAGCCATTGAGTTTCTTTGGAGCAGCGTAGGTTCATATTCCTCTTTACGGTCCTCCACTTCGTATTTAAATTTAAAAAATGAAATTCTTATAATAATGCAGCCTAACTCATTTTTTTGTTCTATGAGATGTTATTTAAAAAAAAGCTACGCAAAGAAATTGTAAATATACATTTCCTAATAAAACAAAAGGGTGCGTTTCTTAAGGGATACCTGACTCTTCCATTATGCATTCTGCGTTATGTCGAAAAAGATACAGAGGGACGAGGATTTTAAATTTTGGCCATACGGAATTCATACCCAGTCTTGCTGCCATGGAGTCAAATTGAAATGCAAAAATGCCAAAAAACAGCTATCATGTCAAATTCAATTGTCCGACATACATTCTTTTTTAAAAAAAAACACTGCATGTTTTAAAAGAAAAAAAATTGTACAATTTTTACTTTGCATTGTCGGAAAACACTACAAATACGTAAATGTAAAATTAATAAATAAATAACGGAGCCTCTATACATTACAGAAGAATTTTTCTGTCCACCCAAAGCTATTTACAATATAGCCATAGAACGTATTAACGAGAAAGATAGCTTTACACAGAGATTAGCTACAACATAACTGTGTGATTGCAGAAATGACTGTAATTTGGATATAGGTCTTGCCAATTAATTTCCTTTTGAACTTGAACTAGTTTATTATCTTTTACATTTTAAATGGGAAGAAAATAAATATACGTTTCATTGCCACATAACAAGGCCGGATGCAGGAATAAATTGGGGTGGGGGGGGCCGGTTTGATTCTCGAAGCTAAAAACATTTTATTGCAGTATTGCGAAAACTGTTCCGTCTTAAGGCCAAAAATTGATGAAAAATACCATTTTCGCACGAAGCGCAGAAAAATTCGAGCATTTTTCCAAAATATTCTCTTTTCTCGGCATTTCTGGAGGGAAGTCGAGCCCCCAAAGCGCCCCCCCCTGGATCCGGCCTTGCCACATAATTGAATCTAAATATTTCGATAATGGTGCATAATAACAGTGTTTTAATCTGCAGGGGGAAGACCAGTATCAAACAACTTGTCGGTATCCGATTGGGAATTATTTATGTATGTACCTAGTTTTTTTGGAATCACACGATGTACCTTGTTATAAAAACTATTACCTAGTTGGTGATATCCAAGGAGATTTTTTATTTGTTACTATACTTAGGTATAGGGGAATTTGGAAGGGCACAATAGCAAAAAAATTAACTTAGGTAGGTATGACAGCGATCTTATTAGTACAGATAGATAGGCTTGCATATTAAAGCTTGGCTCTTCAGTATATTAAGGCAATTTAAATGATATTCAAGTACTACAAAACTTGTATACAAAATAATAGAAAATAGGCTTGGCATCAGAAACCGAATTTAAAGAATTAATATTGATGCATACGCTTACGGAATATAAAAAATCGCTATTGAATTACCAGTGTGTATCTCAAGTTGGCCCCTAAACCTACAGTAACAAACGCCTATTAAACTTTCGAAGACACAAAGGATTAAAGTTTCGCGTTTCACAGTTGGACTAAAAATTATTGGAAATAACGGCTATTTTATGATTCCTTTATTAAGAAACGGCCTCGTTAAGAAACGGCTTCGTTTCTTTATAGCTTCCTTTAGTCTGTCTGTCCGTACGTCCGTACGTGCGTCCGTACGTTTACACGATAACTCAAAAACGGATGAAGATACTGACGTCAAACTTTCAGGATATGTTCTAGGGGTATATGCGACAATCCCATTAGAAAATAGGGTTGCTCCGTCTATCCGTTCCCGTTCTGGGGATGGAAAATTTTTAGGTCACCAACAATACCTATGCTATATTTTCTATTAACTTATTTAAAATAGGAGCCAACCCAAGTCGCAGGAAATAGGTCCACTGCCGTTTCTTTCCTATTCCGTCTACAAGGGTTTATTCAGTCTGTCAATAATTTCATTTTCTATTGGCTTACCTGAACGCAAGTAGTTAACCGTATCCAACAAGCTCAGTTTATATATATGTTAGATACAATAAGAGTAAATTTGCATTACAAGTTATGTCTGAAACGACCGTCATTACCGGTAATGCCTACGCGTTACCAGTAATGCCTGGAACTCATCAGACATTACCGATATGGCCGAATTTTGCTTATTACCGCTAATATACATCGACTTTATATTCAGAAATGTAAATAATCAAGATAAATAAATTAAAACATTCAGCAGCGCTCTTTCTTTTCTCGACGTTATTTATTTATCATGGGAAGAGTAAATAATGTTCAAAACATTTAATATTGGGATTCGTGGTTAATAATTTGAACTCGTGGTGAATAATTTAGTTAGTTCTGCTGTAATTATATTCAAATAGTACACGCTGCACGCCGCATAAATATTGATGTATAGGGTATCCCATCATCATTTTTATACTGTTAACAAAATTGATAAAATATTTTGAAAAGTTCAATAACACGCCTGAAAAAAGGAAACACTATTTTATAATTTACTTGATACAGTAATACACTTAATGCAGTATAGAGTGATTGTTTAGGATATGTGGGTTCTTCAAAATGAACAAAACAAACAGTTCATTTGTACATCTAACTCTTTAGTAATCGGATGTGAATGACTCAGATATTAGAAGTAGTTATGTTTCACGCCCACTCCGCGTCGCCCGTTATGAACTCATTTTATGGCACACGGAGTGTAGCGCTCACATAATTA